>JANHFT010002258.1:352833-366455 GCA_032467955.1 Pseudoxenodon macrops | reverse complement strand
TGCTACTGCTTGAAGTGGACTGGATGGGTTTAAAGTGGCTAATGATGCAGCTGTGGTTTGTCTTCTGGTTTGTGGTCATGCTTCTTCATTGGTGTGGGTGTGGATTTGTGGATGTTTGGTGGTTAGGGTTAATTAGGGTTAATCACCACCAAACATCCACGCAAAAAACAAACCCACACATTGTTCAAATTTTGATAGTATTATTCTGAACTAACCTACCCTATCTTAAATGTTCAGTGTTGATCAAAACTTTAGACAAAACCATTCATTAAAAACTCCTGAAAATATTCTCTTACAGGGTAACATACATGCCTTGGTAGGGGCTGGTCAGTGATTAAAGCATAAAAAGAAAGAAACAGAAATTAATAGATAGTTGATATACTCCACCCAATTATAAAAATTATTGATTGATGAAGAATTAAAAAAACATCTGTTAATAGTGTATAACTCCCTTCACTGCTTTATATTTTGTCTATCTGGTTGCCTATTTATTTACTTATTTGTACTGCAATTATTAAAAATAACCTGAAAACAAGGAATTTTCTAGAACAAAAGTCAGCAAGCTTTTTGATCTGAAGGGTCGTGTAAACCTCTAGAGAGTCTTAGTGAGGGCAGATCATAGTCTCCATAGTTGTAGGCATATACTATGTTTGAGCTTCTTACTGATCTATCTAATTTTCTGGAATTACAGAATAGAATGCATCACAAACTATCCAAATGGACTTGGTTTATATAGCCCATTAAGAGCAACTGGATAGCTAGCTAATGTTAACATTAGCCAAACACAGAATGTTGTGTATGTATAGGTCTTTCTCTGATTGGGCTGAGCATATTGTGTGAACCCCTTCAATTCTACAACCATAGAGTGTCACTTTGTCCTTTTCAAAAATTACCATTTTCAATTGCTACTAGCAGTCTTGATCAGCACAGTTTTAGCGTTCTCCATGAGACTACAACATTATTCAAACATAAGTGATTACCATTGGGTAATCTTTTTCCTGCAAATTAATTGGGAGATTAATTTAGATCAAAGAGTGATTTTAAAAGAGACAAGCTGCTTCTAATTGTAGTACAAGAACTTTGTATTAACTGCATCTTTTGATTAAGGAAGATAATACATTTCTATTAGATTTTTAACTAGGTGTAAGCAAAAAACTCAAGTTTTCATTCCTTGAAGGATAGTACAAACTAGATTTTAAAGAACTGTTCCATGCTGCATTATTTTATTCACAGTACACACAGTACATGTTTTTTTCAGTATAAACACTACATTAAAAAATCTGGTAAATTAATATTTGCATACATAGGCAAAGGAAACATGTCTAAAACTGAAACTAGCGATAAAAATAAGAAATTTTACTTCTGTCATTTTTATTTGTAAGCCTTGAAGAATAAAATTTATCTGGTACCAGAAAGAAAACAAATCTGGCACTAGACAAATAGTTATGTAACAGCAATTTAGCCTTTACTTTAGCTCGCTTGGATCTAATAGTAAAGGAAAATAAAGAAAAACAAGGTCATGTCATAAAGCTGAGCTGATAAAATAATAGGACTGGGGGTAGTTTAAATTGGAAAGTTTCTAATGCTTTCATTCAAAAGATAACTTTTAATTCTAGATGTGCTTTCTCTGTGAATTTCTATGATTAAAAAAAAGCAGATTGTAGAGTGAGGAAATAAAAGGTTCAAATAATGTACCCCTTGCAAAATTCTACAAGTAAGGTTGATCTCTACATAAGTGCCTTATATATAACAACGATAGCATGAATGAGAGGATATACTACAGTAGACTGGAATGAATAGTTATTCAAATTCACAGTAGTACGAAGTAAATTTAAGTTTAAAGGAGGACACAAATTCATAAATTACATACAAAAACAAGTGAAGTTATTATCTCCCAATATTCTATAGTCTAATAATAAATATAATATTGGAGGCTTTGCCAACAGTTGAAAATTTTATTTAACAAAATAAATGGACAGATGATTGATCGATAGATTGATCGATAGATAGATCAATAGATAAATGATAGATAGGTAAGTAGGTAGGTAGGTAGACTAGCTCCTGTTACTAATTTGTCAACAACTCTCCAGGGTTACGCATACATACAGTGTTCTTTCACTCTGTGTCATGCAGTTTTTTAATGGCGCTCCTTATTAGACTAATAAACAACCAGTTTGTGCAACATAAAGGAAATAATGACTTAAATTATATTTCTATTATGATGCTACTAAATGGGTATATGAAAAAATAAAAGGTCAGAAAGGTCAATGCCAAAAGGAGAAAATACAAAGAAGATCATATATTTAATTCCACTCCACTACTGGTTAGTATCATCACAATTGATACGTGTCTGCCTATTTTCTTGCCAGGAGGCTAGGAAACATGCCTTGTTTCTGACAGTTTCCATGGTTTCTTATTAATAATGATATTTTCCTGCAAATTAATCTTTGAATACAAATCAGATTCCAGCAGTTTTTCCTTACCTTGTTCCTTCCAGATATGCTGGGCTGTGGCTTCAGAATTACTAAGTGTTCAAAAATTCAGAGAATGGATGGCTTTAATTAATTGATAGAGAGCCTTGACTGCTTTCTAAATTAGGAATTTGGAATTACTGATGGTGGCTTTAAAATAACTTTACCAGTAGAATAATCCAAAGTGTCATGGCACCATGAATCAAAATTATACAAGAGGTTCTTGTTCCAAATTCAATGCAATTAAATGTGGATATTTGGTTCATGCAAACATTTGAGCTAACAGTTTAAAATATTAGCTATACCAAGAGTCCCCAACTTTTGGGCTAGCAGGCACATGAATATTTTGAGAATGTGTTGTAGCTACTTACAGAACATTGCTGCCATGGGGAGGTTTACAGTTCCTAAAATGGTTGCCTTGATTGGCAAGGCTGTTCACAAAACAAAACAAAATTACCAGAAATAAACTATAAAGGTTGTACATTACTGGCACTTCTAGACCACGAATGTTCTCCAGCAGTCTCAACTTACTATTTATTCTTTCAATCTAACAGAATGTCGGTAAGATATTATGTAAAGGGATCAAGAATCTGTTTGACAGCAGCATAATTTTCAGGAAACTGAACAAAGTGAGGCCAAATTTAGAATGATGGAGGAAAACAAAGCAAGTAAACAAAAAGAAAGAGAGAGAGAATGATTTGAAAGAAAGGATGAATTTTGTTTGAGTCTGCTGGGGGGAAAACAAAACCCCCTAATTCATTTCTAGAATTCTTGGACAAGGACTGAACATGCTGCCAATTCTAGTCATACGATTCAGAGCTGATCTTATGTAGACAACCCTGAGCTTCCCGGTGTATGCGTGCATACATGAAAGTATAGATAGTACTTATAGCTACTGCTGGCAAAGAAGGTACATCTTCAGTTTTGAACTTGATTTCTTCTTGGGCTATTTCAGAGTCTAAACAAAGCTGTGGATGTCAGCCATGGGTATCCTTTTATTAAACAGATTTAACAGAATAACAGAGTTGGAAGGCACCTTGGAAGTCTTCTAGTTCAACCACCTGCTCAATGGGAAATCCTATACTATTCCAGAGATATGGTTGTCCAATCTCTTCTTTAAAACCTCCAGTGATGGAGCACCCACAACCTTTGGAGGCTGATTAATTATTCTAACTATCAGGAAATCTCTCCTTATTTCTAGGTTGCTTCTTGTTCTGCCTTCAGATGCTTTGAAGAATAGATTGGCTTCTTTGTGGCAGTCCTTAGATATTAGATCATTGTTTAAGAATACCTGCAGAGTTTGACACAAAGGTGCTGTTTCAAGAGGCAACTGGGATTTTTTGTTTTTTCTTTGAAGACATTTCACTTCTCATCCAAGAAGCTTGTTCAGCTCTGAGTGGATGGTGGGGAATGGAAGGATTTATATTCCTTGCAGACAACTGGTCATTTGCATTCTTTTTAGAGAGTCATTGAGGCCACTTGAAGGTTTATCTGTGTCCTCAGGGTCACCTGAGTAGTGCAAATGGGTGTGGATCCTTCTTGGAACTACTGAAAGGATTATGCTGTAGACAGGAGATAGATGATGTTGTATTCCTCCCCCTCTGTTGGGAGAGGGCTGTTCAATTTTGATATAGATGGCCTCTTTGACCCCTCTTTCAAATGACTGGTCCTCTCTGTCCAGTGGCCTTTATCTTTTAAATGCAGATGGGCTGCTGATTCTTGTTCAGATAGGTTTGTTTTCCTATGTTGAGCCATGGAATACAAACGCATCAGGACAAGATTCAACAGACAAGACCCAAGCACCTCTCCACCCAGCAATCAGCACTCAGATCAGCATAGATTAACTCCAAAGTTAACATCAGACCAACAATCAAGTAAACAATACCCCAATCAAGAAACTGGCAAAGAAGCCAACAGCAAATAGGCTAATCAAAGAATCTCTAAGACCACCCCCATTGACCGGGAAGCCATTAGAATATAAACTGACAGCAAACTGCACTCTTTATTAGCACTGATGAGGTTACCTAGGTTGGATAATGAAATGTCTGCAAGAAAACAAGCAAGCTCAGAGAGTACCAAGGGCCTCTCATGTCAACCCTGAGCTATAAATATTCTCCTTTATTAGGACATCATATATGTCCTGTCTACAACCTGTCTTTTCAGCAGTTTCAAGAAGGCACCCATTTCACTATTCAGGTGATCCTGAGGACACAGATAAACCTCCAGGTGGCCTCAACGACTTTCTAAAAGAATGCAAGTGACCAACTGTCTGCAAGGAGTATAGATTCTTCCATTCCCCACCATCCAGTTAGAACTGAAGAAGCTTCTTGAGTGAGAAGTGAAATGGCTTCCAAGAAAAAACAAAAAACAAGTCGAGTTGCATCTTGAAAAAGCACCTTTGGGACACCATAACCTAGATGACTAAGAATCTCCATAGACATTTACAGAGCTTGAGATTTTTTTAATAAATAAAAATTATATTTTCATTTACAAAATATTCTTTTCCTTCTTTTTTATTTAAAGATATCTTTAAAAACAAGATGAGACATGGAGAAGTGAATTTCAGGAAAGTATTTGAAGGCATCTTATTTGGCAGACAGAAGGATAGTCCAGTAGTTGTTTTTTGTATGCAATTTATGAATTTGACAATTCATTTGACAAATTTGCCTAGTTCTATTGTTAAATAGAAATCACTGTCATTTTTGCCCATCATGTAGTTATTTTCTATCATCAGCTACCAGGCACTAGCTGTAATACAAACATTCAATATATAAATGGCAAGATTTATAAGGTACCCTGCAAAACTTTATGGAGTGAGAGGGAAGTGGGGAGGAAAAGAAATTATAGACATGTCAAGTCTTGTGATAAGTACAATATCCAGAAGATTTGTGATAAGTACAATATCCAGAACATTAAGTTATTGTTGTTGCTGTTAGCATATGGCATTGTTACAATAGCCAGGAGACCACAATGCTATTGTAGGAGAATGCCAAGGTATCAGCCCTGTTATATGGCATGTTTGTAAGTTTCCTACTTGGCTTTTCACCAACTGGCTCGTCCTGCAGCATCACTCAAGTCCTCCTCCCTTCCCCGAGCTGCCTGTCAAATGGGTGTTGCAACCAGGAAGGTTCAGAGCCATCATTCAGAGCCATCAGGAATCTGCCTGCCTGCACAGAGCACTCCTTACTGAAGTGGTATCTAGCTACGGTATCTACTTGTATAAAACATGCTTTCAAACTGAGTGGACAGAAGCTGGGGCAAATTACAAGACAGGAGCTGAGGTGAGTGACAGGAGCTCACTCTGTCATACAGTGTTAGGGCTTGAACCGTTGGAGCTGAGACTATCTCCAGCATCATTAAGCCATTGTGCCACTGTGCTTCTCCATTGAGTTGTTCAAATCAACCTATTCAAAAGAATGCAGAATGTTATGTTAAAAGTGACAACTGCAAAATACAATTAAACTTCCCTAAGAAGTCACTAAATGGTTTAAATGGATTTCAAACTGTCCATCTTTAGGTAGATGGATAAATTTGATATGAATTATCAAATCAAATAGGTAGATCAAGACAGTTTGTGAACATACTAATCACCACCAGTTCAGTTTGGAAATTTCAAATTTAATGCATCAAATCAATGCAAATAATTCAATTTGAAGGGGTGATTTAATCTCTTTCACACAAAGCTACTGCAGGACTGTGCTAAGAAATTAGTTTGTACTAAATAATGCTAGTTAAAAAATTAAAAACTGAAAACATTAGAAGGTTCTGAAGGGAGATAATACCTACATATTTTAAATTAATAATAGAATGTTATTCTAAGGCTACTTCTCTTGCTTTAAAAGGTTATATTTAGGGTTCAGAAAAGGAATTTTAATTTTAATACCCCAAATAATATTTTCCTAATCAACTTGAAATAACTAGTTAGATTAGGAACGTATGAATATGCCAAGTACATAGAACTTATATGAATATATTTATCTTCAATGTATGTACAGGATAAAGGCCACATTTTTCAGAGCATAGCAAAGTAGAAAAGCATAATAAATGCTTGAATGAAGAGCTGACTTCTAAATTTCTTCATATTATGTATACGGTGACAAGACAACTTGCAGCTCTTTTGGTGATCACTAAGCCTTGAAACATTTTTTTGTGTCTATTTAATGTGAACTTTTGCAAATTATATTTCCAAATTCATTGTATCTCAAACTGCATTGTAACAGCCACAATATAAAGTTTTGGCTTTTAAGAAACATGAATTTCCTTATCCTTACACTATACTCTGAAAATAAGCAGGCCTGTTGCATTACTTCATGTTTTGTGGCCATTGTAATTAGCACATCATTCACCTCAGAGAGGAATGTTATATAACAAAGGGAATGAAAAAGGAAAGAAAAATATTGTAGCTATTTATTCAAATAAATCCATTTTACTACATCTTGTGACTTGAAGTGGAAACCAATCTCAATAGATGATATATCGGCTTCATTTAAAAATCTACACAGAACTACACTGCCAACAAAAAGGCAGTGAGTTATTTTCTTCCGCAAATGTATTTCCCCATACTGTAATTTGTCCTTGTATTTGCAAAGGATGACAGCTGAACTACACATTACATACAAGCATCAGGCCCTTTCTTTAGAAGAGTAGCAGCAAAGGAAAAGCAAGGCTGAAAGCAAAAATGGAAGGGATTGTGCCATGGTTGCATATAGACTTCAAAGTCTATTTTTAAACCTGGGAAAGTTTCCAGAGAGAGATGTACATGACGGGGACTGCAAACCTTCCTGAAGAATAGACTCCATATTTGCACCCAGCTTTGGCACCAACAACTGAGATCATATAGGGGCAGCCAATGACCCTGGCTGCAAATCTCAATCCTATAATATTCCTTTCGCTTGTAAAATGCATTCAGTAGTAATTTCCTCAATATATCTTATTCTTATTGTTATTTGAGGGGTACATCCCTCAGTGGGGCTAACATTTAATCATGGCTTATTCATTCTGCTCTTGGCTTATGTCAGTCTAATGACTGATGTTTTCCATGACTCATCATCATTCATCATTCTAACCATTGTCTATCCACCGCAAGATGACGGCCTACTTCTGCATATTTCCAACCAATGTTTTCCATGATTTCTTTAAGGAGAAGAATTTTGATTCTCTGTGTTTTTATTATGTGATTATTTTTTAAATATGATATTGCCACAAATCTTTGCTATTCGAATTTTTCTATTAATTGAAAAATTTGCATGGGTAGGGGGAATGCCTATCAAATCAGAATGCAGTGTTTGCATTCCATACCAATAAGCAAAAAAAGAAATCTTCATTACCGTAATTATCTTTATTGAACTGCCTCATGTTATTGTTGTGAAGTAAATGTGCCAACCTTTTGTCTCCTTTTACTTGATAAATAAAACATATATCATATTATGATTGCAATCTTAAGCACAATTACCTAGCAATTACTGTGTCTCCACGTTGCCTTATCATTGGCTGGAAATAGATACTAAATGGTAAGAGGAACAGAACTATGCATTTTATTTTAAGTCAGAATTTGCAGTATTTTTCTTGTTGCCCTTTTTATGTCCTCTCCATAAGATAATTGTGACGATTAACATATTTAGATGGAATATAATAAGCAAAAGGACTATGTAGATCTTTTAAGTGGGGTTTACTAAAGGTTTTGTGAAAGAGGTCTTGAACCTGTTTTGCAAAGCAATATGGCCACCTTACTCTTAGAAGTAAAGGAATACAGTAACTGAAAGAGACTTCTTTGCAGCCTGTTGCAAGTATCCATGTTAGACTCCTGGAACAAGACTTGCCTCTTCACTTAGTAAGGCCCATCTTGCTGCTTTTGATCATGAATTCATGAAATTCCTTGTCTGGTCCTAACAAAGAGTGCCGATGTCCACTAATTGTGTTTTCAGAGAACTTTATAGTTCTTGTTCTTCATCACTAAAGAGAAATAGTTTAAAAAGGCTATGGGACTTTTCTTTTTTTCTATTATCCATCCCTCGATCCCCTTCCAGCTTGATGCAGTGGTTAAGGGATCAGGAGACTGTGAGTTCTAGTTCTGTCTTGGGAACAAAGGCAGCTTGGGTCAGTCATTCTCTCTCAGTCCTAGAAAAAAGGCAATGGCAAACCACTATGGAAAATTGTGCCAAGAAAATTCCAAAGATCATCCAAGCAATCATAGGAACCAGGACTGAGTCAAAGACTCAGATGTATGCACACATACTTAAGTTTCAATTTTTTTTTAATAAAGTTGTTTGCTTTCTACTATATCACATTTTTCACTCAATTTAACTTTGCTACCAATTGTGGATTTTATACATGCTATTGCATGTTACTCTCAGGGAAATTTGTAGCAGATTACATGATCAGACTATAAATTTTATTTCGAAGGCAAAAGGACGATTAAGAGAATTGAATGGTTACATGGTGGCTCAACGTATAACTGCAATGATTTTATGACCAAAATTCCTGTCCCAATTGTGGTTGTAACTTGAAGACTATCTGTATTGAACAAACATTTTATTTGCTATGTAGAAAATGCTTAACTTTGCATTAGGAAAGAAAGGAAAGGAAATCAATTCTAAATATCAAAACCCTGCAGGAAAGCTCTCTTAGGGAGCAGCTTCAATCTCTTTGTTCCTGCTCATTTTCCTGCCTAATTAAACAAGCATTCTGGCAGGCTTGGGTTGCAATAGCGCATTACTTTTAATGTTTCCAGGCACTTGTACAACCAGAAAGCACACAACCGCTCACAGGAAGTCAGGATTAATTCATGCTCTTGTAAGCTGCCCAGATATTGATTTCCTGTCTTCTGGACTGTTTGACCTGATTCAGATTCTTTCCTTTCCCTCTCCTCCCCACTGATCTCCTCTGCAACAAATATTTCTTTGAACATAATCAGCCAAACCTATCCCTGACAGTTAATGACAGATGATCAAGAAAAACACACTAGAAGGTGCATGAAGTAAATGAGCTGCTCTTTAAAAAGAGCATGGCATAAGAGAGCAGGTAACAGTGTCTGCCTGTATGATCACTGATACTATTGCTCAAGTCTGAACAACGGTTTCCTGTTAGCAGAGTCAGTGCTTGCATTAACAAACCTAGAGACCAGCACCAGAGGAGGAATCAAATTTAGGTAGAAAATGCAGAATGAAGACTAAAATCTTATGCACATTTCCTTTGGATTGAATTCTGTTTGATATAATCTGACCTGACTAAGAGTTAACATGATTTCAACTGATTTCAAATACACCTAGATTAACAATTCAGTGACATGCTGGCACAGTTTTTGTTTAATACTTGATGGATATTGATTAATTAAAGATTTGGAGTTTTTTTTAAAATTTGTGTTAGAGAAGGCAGTTCTTTACCAAATAAATAATTTGAATAATGTTTCCAATAATAGTTGAACAAGGATTGTGAGGAATGACATTCCTATTAACTTGTAACATGAAATAACAGGAGTGGTGTAGGGTTTCTTGCCTAAGTAGGGGATTGGACTAGAAGACCTCCAATGTCCCTTCCAACTCTGTTATTCTATTCTATTCTATTCTAATACACAAGCAATTTACAAAGCTCCAGGTTTACTGTTTTGGCAGTACAGAAAGTCTTCCAAATTCAAATGCAATTGCTGAAAATTTATAGCATGGCTTCCCATCATTTAATGTGGAAAGCATACAAAAACCCATAGCATGGGCTTTATAGGAGCAGAACCTCCTCACCCAAAATGAGTGGAAAAGAAACAGATAGTTGTAACTTTGCCAATGTATATAGCAATAGCACTTAAACTTATATACCACTTCACAGTGCTTAACAGCCCTATCTAAATGATTTACAGAGTCAGCATATTGCCCCCAACAATCTGGATCCTCATTTTACCAACCTTGGAAGGATGGAAGGCTCAGTCAACCTTGAGCCTGGTGAGATTCAATCTGCCAAACTCCTGGCAGCCAGTGATCAACAGAAGTAGCCTGCAGTACTGTACTGTAACCACCTCACCACTGTGGCTCATATGACTATAGGTGAAATTTTCTGCAAGATGAGCTTTATTTCTGGTGACTTTATAGATAGATCCATGTATTTTTCTTGGCAGCTATCAATACAGCATGAATAGAAAGGAAAACAAAATGAAAGGCAGGGTAACATTTCTTGTATGTCTGTGTGTGTTTTGTGTATGTATAATCATATATTTCATTAAAGGCACCAGGCTAGAAGGCAGGAGATCATGACTTCTAGTCATAATGTCTAATCCTACCTTAGGCATGAAGTCAGCCAGGTGACTTTGGACTAGACATCAAAGAGAGACTCAGCCCTAGGAAGCAGACAATGACAAGGCACTTCCAAAAATCTTGCTAAAAACTGCTATTATTAAAGGATTGGAAACAATTCTAACAACTTTCCTTACCTTTATATTTTAGCATCACAGAAAAAAATTCTGTATTTTTGCAGTGCCAAAACGCCAATTAGGATTTTCTTCTACAGTTCTGCTATAGCATATTAAATGATACAGGATTGTTATTTATTTACAACTTCTCCATAGTTCTAAGAGTTGACCTACAAACTTCATGGATTGCGCTATTTACAGGTTTCAATTAAAAAAAAGAATGTACTAATATTATGTTGTTACTGCTTTGAAAGTGCATGTGTGAATTAACCTACACTTAAATGTAATGTATAGAATTATGCTGATTTGATTTATAAAATCTAATCTATCTTCACTGTTACAGTTACTAGGGACTTGTAGTGCGGACATTTAGCAGGCAGTAAGATTTTAACTCTTGAGGAAGCCATCATCAACAAAACTTCTGAATAATTCTTTGCAGTGTTAATTTTAAACACTGTCATCTGTTTCTAATTTTGAGAAATGGATAGTTTCTAGACACATTCTAATGTCATGTATTGTGATATGTTATAGCTAAAATTCTTTAAATGGATTAATATCAATTTAGAAAAAGCATACATGAAAAATTATACTATTTGTAGACCTGCAATGCAAGGGAGCCAACCTATTAGATTTGTGTGTGATACAGGTATCAGCATTCAGCTACGGTGGAGATCATATGCTTATTGTTAATCTTATATTTGTTGTATAGACATTTTTCTTTGCTTGTGTCTTGTTTGTAATTCTTGTTTTCTTTTTCATTCTGTATAAAATAAAAATATAAAAAATGATTTAGAAAAGATGCTTCAGACATTATGTATGTGAAGTTCATCAAAGCAACCCTCTTTTCCAGGTTTTGTAGGACCCTGAAAACTATATAGTTCAGTGTTTGTCAGCCTTGGCAACTTTAAGACATCTGGACTTCAATTCCCAGAATTCCCCGGCCAGCATAGCTATGCTGGGAGTTGAAGTCCATGTCTCTTAAAGTTGTCAAGATTGAGAAACACAGATATAACTGCTTAAGAGCCATGGTGGTACAGTGGTGAGAATGCAGTATTGCAGGCTACTTCTGCTGACTGCTGGCTGGCTACAGTTTGGCAGTTCAAGTCTCACCAGCTCAAGATTGACTCAACCTTCCATCCTTCTGAGGTCAGTAAAATGAGAACCCAGATTCTTGGGAGCAATAGGCTGACTCTGTAAACTGCTGAGAGAGGGCTGTAAAGCATTATGAAGTGGTATATAAGTCTAAGTGCTATTGCTATTGATTCTTGAAAGTAGCAGCATTTGTTTTGTCTTGTATAATCTCATGTAAAATCACTGAATTAGGATGGTTCCTAAATGAAATTTTGGAGGCACTGCTCACCCTCATACACATAGGTACAGTTTGCTACGTTATGCTTATGACACCTGGAGTTTAAGACAAGTGGAGACGACAATTCAAAAATAGCAAGCCAGGGACTTCTGGCAGTGATGTCATTGTGTTGTTGAGCAAGGAACGGAGCTCTGTTCCTGAAGCTGCTTTTTCTGGTCAGTGAGCCTTAAAAAGGCATGATTGGTCCCGGAGGGATTGGCAGATTAAAAGGGGAACTTCCTAGGAATCCGGGGTAATACGCCATTGCCCCGAAGGATTAGGGAAACCCCCTTAACACCAACGGGGAAGAAGCCAACTTCTGTGGCCGGCTCAAAACAATGACTGCCGCACAGAGGAAAGGAGAAGAGTGAATGAACAAGCTATATCAATGAGTAAGGAGAACTTAAAGAAAATAGTGGATTATATTGAGGAGTACTACTATTGAAACTCCAAACTTGAGGGGGAAAATGGCGAGTAGAAGAGTGGGAGTTGTGAAAGGAAGCCACAGAATAGGAAGAGAGTGAAAAGAAGAGATCGAATTGAGCAGGAAGGGAATCTCCAAAGAAACAGAATTGGCTGAAGGGAGGAGGAGAGATTTTGGATTGAAATTTACTTGTACAGTGGATAATCGGACAGAACTAAGATAACTGGACGGAACTAAGGGGACCAACTACTAGAAATTGGTGAACGAAAGGCAAAGAAGATCATGTATAAAATTGACCAAAAATCAAATTAAGGAATTGGAAGCTAAAAAGGGAAAGTATTTATGGATTTGGTTAATGGCAAAATGTTCGTCAATAAAGGAAGACAATTATGATAAAGAAAGATTTCGAAATTTGGGGCAAACTCCAACTGTCATTAATTGGAAGAAAGGCATCAGTTAAGATGAATATATTACCAAAAATATTATTTTTATTTCAGGTAACCCCAATAAAATTAGGAAAACATTTTTTTGTGGAATTGAATAGAAGTATTTCAAAATATATCTGGCAGGGAAAAAGACCCAGAATAAAATAGAAAGTATTACAGGACTTAAAAGTTAGAGGGGGCTTTGCCCTGCCAGATTGGCAAATATACCACCAAGCAGCAGCGTTAGACTGGATGGAATTGAAAAATGAAAGAATTTTAACTTTGGAAGGTCACAATCTCCAAATTGGATGAGATGCCTTCATTTAGGATGAGAAATAAAATCACACTCTTATTTCAAAAGGCATATGATAAGAAATACATTACTACAGGTATGGTGAAATATTAAAAAGCAACATTATATAAAAATTCCAAATTGGATATCAATTACAGAAGCCATAAAACATCCAAGTCTGACAAATTAAAAGAAAATTATTAGATCTAAAGATTTAGTAAACGAACTAGGAAACTTAAAAAGTAAGGAGAAATTATTAGGCCAAGG
>JANHFT010002258.1:311178-334685 GCA_032467955.1 Pseudoxenodon macrops | reverse complement strand
TGTAAGAGACATATGACACAGTACTGTTAAAAAAAAGAAAAATGTTTGTTGTTATGTAAATTATAAAAATGGAAAAAAAGAAAGAAAACTATCCAGTCCAGATTCCTGCTTTTACCAAGTGTCAGATCCTCTATCTGTTGATTCACCTCAACTCTAATTCAGATAAGAAAGAAACATTTACTTCCAGAGATCTCTTCATACTCTCTTGTACATTTTCTCTGCTGGAGGGCATCACTCTCTCATTAGCCATAAAATCTGAGGTATGGTTTCCCTGTAACAACTCTTATATCATATTTACTCATTTATTCAGGAGCATGTGATTGAAGGAGCCACTGTTTTGACCTACAGGATCACAGCAGGGATGGAAAAATACCGTCGTTTCAGCCAGTGCTTTTAAGGCTGGGGTAGAGGGCATGCTGTCACTAACACCCTTTCCCCACTTTGCTAAAGGAACATTGTGGAACTAGCCATGGTCCTGATCGCTGCTAGTCTGAACTGGCCATGATTAAATCCTTAACAAAATAAACCGTTTTGAACTATTCTTTACAGTGACTTCTCTTAGTTTCTATGGAAATGAACTTTGTGCTTTTGTTTGGTCTATTCAGATTGTATACATGTTCTTTGTCAATTATCAAGTCTCTTTTTATAGCCATCTAATTTGATGACCACCAGAAAATGGAGTAGACTGAATTGCAACAGCAATGGGTGCATCCCTGAAGACCTCAAGGGCCTGGTTGTGGACAGGCCATCCTAGGAAAAAAATATATCTATCTGGTTGCTAAGAGTAACTGCCTACTTGATGGTACATCAACTCCCAATTTGATGATACATAATCAATCAATCAATTTTATGACTATTTCCACATCTTTGAGATGCTCTCCTCCAATGGAACAACTTACCCCCAGACAAGGTCATTGCTTATTTCCACAGCCTCCTGTTAGTAAAATCCATTTTTTGGGGAAGATCTTTGGGGATTGATTGAGGATTATTATATATATTTAATTATATCATATTATATTAGGAGAAATACTGGAGATATATAGATACTAAAAAATCAAATACAGTAATACAAATAGATTATTGTGTTTGATTTATTAAAATCTGTACACTTCGTAGAGTACATCTGAAGCAATAGATTGCATATATAAACAAATAGATAAACCAGTCAGTCTTGTAATAGCAGATCTCACAAGTTACTTATGCACTGGCAAAAAAGCACTTAATTTTGTTCCGCCTTCCAGTGAGTAATCTATTATTGTTTTGTATTTTATAATGGAAAAATTTAGAATTTATTTTGGCTAATTTTTGTCACCAATAAAACCCAGCTTTATAAACCAAATGTATTCATATTATGAATGTGATTAAAATATGATTTTTTTTGGGTGGAAAGCATGTAGTACACTAGAAATACCTTTCCAGTGGAATTATATCCCTTCACATAGAGTGGAATCACCTTCCATAAATGAAGTATTCCCTCAGAGAAGTTGCTTCACCCAATGTTTAGCGATATCTATGCTGCCTTGCTTATTCAGCAAGGTTTCCTGACTCACTGGGTACTCCTGTTGCTTGAAGGAGAAAGCCTGCCTCTAATTGAGTGTTTCTATATCTGGATTAAAAGCAGTGTATTAACAAACGTCTTAAATAATACAGGGTAATAAAAATGATGTAGTGGTTTATACTAGAGATTTTGATTCTAGAATCAGTATTTTTTTCCTTGGCTCTGTTCCTAGTTGTTAAATTGACAAACACATCAATCAATCAATTTGGTCAATGCCTCTAGCATTCAAGTATGACTAAATTAAGATGAAGTCATTAACATTAGGAGTGAATTATTAAAGAAAGATAAAAAAGAGCACTTTACCTCCTACTTGCATCTGTATAGTTCTGTATTCTTAAAACTTGTGTAAAAGAACTGCATAGTTATTCTTGTAATTGCTTAAAGAATGATGTTCCTTTATTTTCCTTCATGCTCTGACATAAATAAATGTCACCTTCAGTGATTGAGAAGAAGGAGGTGCCAACCCACACTTTTTCACATTTGCTTTGTCAATATGAAATATATGGGTGATAAAAATCACGCAGTGAGTTTAAATACGACATGGAGGAAAGAACTATTCAAATAAACTGCACATCTTTTGAAAATGACTATTAAACAAAATATTGGTTTCCTTATCCAAAAATAAAGCCATTTGCACATTTCAATTTAACCTCCCTCCCTCCTTCCCTCCCTCCCTCTGTTTGTTAATCTGAATTGTACAGAAGTGGCTTCAGTGAGTAGCTAAGTCAACAGTATTTCATTATTTAATTGGTACTGAAACATTCAGTCACCCCTCCACATGATTTACCAGCCAAGCTCTGCTTGAAGCAAAACAATTATGTATAATTTTATAGATATATAGTCACAAACATTGTTTAATGAGTCAAGGTTCTTTTGTTTGTTGTTTAACAGCCTATGTAAAGCTCATTTTCTTATACTTTATAAGTAGGGAATTGAAATTGAGTGAGTGCTGTTAAGCAGGGATATAAATCATCTGGCCCAGGATATGTACAGGTGAAACTCAGTCTATAGTGGCACAGAATGGTGAACAGGGTTTGCTACTGAATTTCCACAGAGTAGCAGAAGTGTGATTTCAGTGGAAGCAGGAGATAGGGAGGGGGGGTTGATGGTGTCAGAATGTTCTTTCACCCACACATCCCTCCCACTAGATTTTTAATTTTGTTTTTCTCTCGGTGGGGCTGTATGCCAAGAAGGAGGCCTAGAGAGAAACAGCTTTAACATAGTGTGAATAGGGAACACAACAGGTATTCCATTATTCAGTCCAAGATGTAGTGCCCTGCATAATACTTTCCTCTTGGCCAGATTAAACATCTCTTTGTAAACATTGTAACTGCAGAGATATGAAAACAATGGAAAAAAGTGTTTTTTCCTTGTACATGTTATATAGAAATCTATGAAGGGAATAAATCTGGAATTTGATGTGTTGGAAATATTGTTCTTTATGTGTTTTAAAAGGTTTTGGAATTTGCATTATTTTTGAATTAGGCCTCTCTCTCTCTCTCTCTGAATTAATGTCTAATTCAACACTGCATTTGCTTGCATTTATGCCACCTGTCAATTTATTTACCATTCTACCCTTTCTGCCACCAATAATATCTTATTTTTGGGTAAAATCTTTCCAAAATGGAAGGATTTTTAAAGAGCATTCTCTAAGCGATTCTGCCTAAGAATAGATTTTCAATTCATCCATTGGCTTCCTGCTTATAATAACTCAGTAGGGTTTTATTTCAACAGGATTTTAGGAAGATTCCTGAAATGCATTGAATATTTTTGTTTTAATTGTTTGACCTTTTCCTTTTAAAAAAAGTATTATTTGAAAAAAAGAAAATGAAGAACTTACATGAAAATGCATCATTTTTTAAATTACTTGTTTATGGTTATATTGCACTGAATTAGTTTGCCTATCTAAACAAAAGAGGGGAAAATAGAGAGAAAATTACATATATCATATAGAATATGTAGGCCAAATTTCTTAACCAATTTCCAGTCAAGCGCTTGGTGATAGCTATCTGTAATTTCAGTATGTGCAATTATGTTCCTACATTCAAGCATTATTATTTTTCTTGACATGGGAAAAACAAACAAACAACTGCTTGTCATCTCAGATTACGGTCACAATTTTGAATTTAAACAGAGCTAAAGAATAGAATGATTTACCAAGTATAACAACAAGGAAATTTATAAAACTTTAGAGGGAAAAGAAAATGTTTGACAAATTCTCAAAAAGGACTAAAGTTTGCTTTTCTGAGTGAATACATTTTTGTGCTCAGTAACAAAGAATAGAGTTGACTACTGTAGTATATGTTTAATTGGGTCATGCAAAGGGTGCAGTGTGCTGCTGTAAAATACCTGGGGGCAGGTTGGCTTTAGCTACAATCTCTGGAGCTAAAGGACTGCAAATTTCCCAAAACAACTGTGATACCTAAACAGGGTTGAGAAAGTTACCCTCTTTAGCTTTTCTGAAACAGGGATCAGGTCTTGAAGCAGCCTGCAAAAAATGGGACTTCCTTAGGCACTTGCTCAGCATTTTACTTTTCACCTGCTCCCCAGTTATTTTAAAGTATGTATATATATTTACTAAGGGTGAACTTCTTAATTATTGTCACTGAGTTCATTTCTGATTTTAAAAAAAAGCTATTTTAAAGTTGTTGAATACTTTTTGTAGTAATCACGACATACAGTGCCTGTATCTTTAAACCATACCAATATTGATTTTACTTATCTCACCCACAAATATTTAAATCTATCCTCTTCTCCCTATCCCAACTGCATTAAAACCTGCGAATGCATTTTTGTTTAATTCAGTAATATATTATCTTTCATAATGTTTACAAGATATGTAGCTTAGTGAAACCAGGGGATTTTTTCCCTTTGATTTCAACTTGCTTTTGACAGACTCATCAATTAGTTGTGCCTTCATTATTGCTCAGCCTATGTATTTGGAAATGGAATAATATAAAATGTCACTAGTGGTTATTACAAACCTGATTTTTTCCCCTGTATAACATCTGTATATACTACTAAGACTCCCATTTCCATTATCATTAACTGGAAAAAATGGTGTCTTATACTGGTAGGCCAACAAATTTTGAACCAAGGTTCCATAAATTCAAACTCTGGAAGCCATGACTCCCAAGGGAATGAAATTTGGGAAGGTTCTGGCTGTTTCAGGCTGCTTTTGTGATTAGGCTGCTGCTGCAGTCAAGTAATTCTGAATATATCGCAACATACTGTTTCCTTGCCAGCAGTGCCAGTCTCATAATCTTTTCCTCCCTTCCTCACCCAATAACAAGAAATTGACCCATCATGTGGCTCTTAAACACGCAACAACTTTAAGGTACATGAAGAAAGGTCTCAATATTCTTTATTGCTTTATATGTCCATTTTCTGGCACAGAAACATGCACTTGTATTCCATCTTTGTTCAGGAACTCAAGGCTCATAAGTGGTGCTCCATCCCCCTATATTTATTTATAACAACCCTGTGAGATAGATTAGGCTGAAAGTTACCCAGCAAGCTGCTGTGGCTAAATCTCTCAGGTATCAATACATTAGCCAGTACACATGAGTCCTTGCCCAGCCTGTTTCATTTTTCAGCTGCTCCCTATCTGAGTGTAGACTGGCCCCTCCTTTGGTCACCAGAATCCAGGTAAACTAGTCCCACTTCAGATGTCAGGAGACCACATGATCCTATTGTTAAACTGTCTCTTCCTATACTTCCTACAATTCAAAGGAGAAGCCAGAAGGGTTTCCAAACTGTTTGGTCAGGCCCATAGAACCAGGAACGACATATAGAATTCCTTCTGAGTAGTTCTTTATTGTTGTTCTCTTTTAGCAAACACTTGACAGGCTAGACCAACTATCTGCATAAGTATTAGATATACTTTGTGAGCTGTTAGAGGGATCCACCTTTTCCTTCTTCCTGCCTATCAGACATTCCAAGCTCAGCTGTCTCTTTACCCTCTGGGAAAGAGTGCCTCCTTTCTTTGACTCCAGACTACATTTCATCACATGTTCTGAGGTAAGAATGGCAACATGGTGGTTAAAATATTAAATTAAATCCAATTAAAATAAAATAAAATACTGCCAGCATAATTAGGCTGTTTAGAAAGTGGGTGGGGGCGATGTCATAGTCAAGAGATGACACCAAATGTTGTAGAGATGTGGCAAGGAGGAGAGATGAAGAAACAGAGGATAAAAGGGCTGCATGTCTCCAGAATCAGAAGAAAAGGTGCAGTATGAGGAGACAATAAAATATGGAGGAGGAAAGGGAAGATCAACTAGAGAATATAGGGCAAACACTAATTACTGTGAGAATTCCTCAATACAACAATACCCGCCTTTGGTAATAAGAATGCAACAGAGAAAGGGTGGGGCAAAATGTACAACTTGTACAATGTAATATTTTTGCTAATTTTGGTTTCATGGCCAAAGTCTGCCCTCACTTCTTGCCTGTATTTCTTGTAGAAACTTCCAATTTCTGCTGTATGAAGAGAAAGACGAAATTTGAAACATCTATATAATGAACTCAATTTATATAACAATGATCAACATATTGAAAATAAGTTCAGGAAAAACATAAGAACAAAGAAATCCTTCCAATGGGGAATGGTGGAATCCTGTGATTATTCAAGGGTGAATCCTAAATGAATTAGAATTAGGATTCCACAATGATGGAATTCAAAATGAGATTGTAGGTAGGTAGGTAGGAAGGGAAAGGGAGAGAAGGGAGGAAGGAAGGAAGGAAAGAAGGGAGATTTCTTATGCTTCCTGCCAGTTTGCCAATAAACTCAGTGAAGAAGTTGGCAGGAAGTTGGAAGTTGTTCCCACTTCCACTGGGTTGTTGTTGTTGTTTGTCCATCAGTGGCTATTCTGTTTTTCTTTAGGTAAGGAAATATTTCTGAAATGATAACCAGTGTAAGGCTTGTCCAGCCCTTTTACAAAATTATTGATTTGCTTGTGTTGAGCACCCACAAATTGCAATAGATTGTCTCTTCTCTTGTTTTAATATTCTCAGGGGATAAACATGCCTGGCTAATTTTAGAATCTTTTCACATTCATAACCACATCAGAAATGATATACACATAGGAATTCATGATATATATATATCTTTGTGGAACAGCATAATATCCATCTTCATAAATTCCTACTAAAAGGTCAATGAATTGCTGAGGATCTTGCACTATGTCGAACTACAGTTCCCAACAATTCTAAGCATTACAACTTCCATCATCCCCAGTAAGTATGCTGAGGGATCCTCCAGCTGGGAAATGTGGAAGATGCTTGAGGACAGTATCTGTCAGGCAGCGGTTCAGAGAATGCTTCTTTAGATAGTTTGGAGTCTATTGAAATAAAGTTGCAGCCCTATTGAATTCAATTACAATCTTCATGTTTTTTTATTTGCCTCAGGGAGCAATATAGGGACCCAGCAACTGCAAGTGACGCAATTCAACTGCAATCAAGAAATTTATACTCACAGATAGCACACATACTCTTGTAACTTACTGATCAATACTTTTATTTTTAATCCAAATTGAACAGATTTGGGTTCACTTTGTTGCTTTTCTCAAATAGTTTTCAGTTCATTCTCAAAAATATCTGATTTTTTAAAGAATACATCTTTAGAAGTTATGCTGAAAGGTGAAGAATTAATAGAGCATAATTGAAAAGAATACTCTAAGGAAATAAGATTTAAGTGGAAAAAACATGCTTTCTTCTTGAAGCACATTTTGTTTTGGTGGAATGGGACTCGGTTCATATCAGAAGTCTCATACTTGAACAAATGGTGATGATGGTGGGAAATTATGCAAGGCAGCTACTGAAATACAGAAATCAAAGGAATATGATTTCTGTTTAGAAGGCCTGGCCTGTATGGAAGCATCATTTTAAAAAAAATGATGGGAAAAGCAGTTGTTGTCTTGCTTCTCCCTAAAGAAGTACTTTTGCCAAAGTCTGTATAAGATGGTAATGTCAATCACTTAAGAAAAACGATGCAGTGTTTGGAAAATAAATACATATCAAAATACTCATTCTTTAATGCTTTCCAACTCCAACTCCAACATACAAATACCAATTAACTTTGCATGTGTGTGTGTGTGTGTGTGTGTGAGAGAGAGAGGTTGGTTCCTGCTGGTTTGGACTGAACCGGTAGCGGAAATTTCCACTTGCTTGCCGAACCAGCAGTGAAGGCCAGCTGGGCACGCCCCTGAACCGGTCCTCCGGTCGAAAATCGGCCGAAAAATAACCCTCTGCACATGCACAGAGGGTTTTCACCCGTAAGTGACGAGCGTGAGTGCATGCAACTCCGAACCAGTAGGGAAAGTAAGTAGAACCCTCCCCTGGTGTGTGCATGTATTTATCTGCTGGATATTAGTTGTGCCAAAAAGCAAGGAGAAGATTAGAATGTGTTGGAAGATTGCTTGGAAACAGTAATTCACTGCAGACACAATTTATTTTCCAGATCAGATTCAGACATAGCCCAGAAGACAGATTAAGTTACCTGAGCTAGCAAATTCTACTACTGATAAACTGAAAATCAAATGATAACTTTGAATTCCAGTATGGTGCAGGAATAAGTACAAAGTGATTAAAAAACATGTTTTGAAACTAAACCGCTTCTAAATAACATTGCCCATGTAACAGTTAAAGTGCCTCTCTAGTTCATCTTAAATTTAATTTATATGAAGTCTTCTAAATTTTTGTATAGTTAATCATTTTGGAAATCTCTCTTAAGGGAAATGGAGGCAATAAATGGATGTAAACAAAGAATGCATGTTTGTTTGGCCCATTGACATACCAGGATTGAGGATTTGATGGAGTTTTTTAAACTCAAAGCTCATGCCATGTTTTACTTCTTTCCCCCTTCTTTCTTATTTAAAGCGCTTGACATATTAAAGACAATATGCTTAAATCTCTACTTTGGGACCAGTTCATGAATAAACATACAGTATATAGGAGTATATAGGAGTGTTAGGGAAGACTGAAATTATTTTTCCGGAGATGCTTTTTCCAGAGGCAACTGGATTTTCTTGCTTTTTATTTTGAAGATGTTTCACTTCTCATCCAAGAAGCTTCTTAAGCTCTGACAGGCTAATGGAAGGATTTATATTCTGGAACTAAGAAGCCACATTATTATTAGGAACAAGTCTCTTATTTCTATGTAAACCTTTATACTATTTAGCTAGCGCAGTGATGGCTAACCTTTTTCTTCTTGCATGCCAAAAATGACAGTGCACACATGCTCAACCCCCCCGCACACTGCACTGTGCATGCATGCTCCCCCATGCGCCCCCCCATTGGGCCATTTTCCGCCCTCCAGAGAGTTCAGGAGGCTTCCTTAAAGTTTCCAGAGGATGAAAAACAGCCCAATGAGACTTCTGTTTTGTCCGTTGTCCCATTTTTCAGCCTCCTGAAGCCTCTGGAGGATAAAAATGGCCCAATGGGAAAAATAGAAGTCCATTCCCGAACTTTCAGTTTGCCCGTTGGGCCATTTTTCACCCTCCGGAGGCTTCCCTGAAAACTCCTGAAACTCCTGAGGGTAAAAAATGGCCGAAAATCAAGGCCGAAAATCAGCTGGCCAGTGCTTCGCGTGCCCTCAGAAATGGTTCTGCTTGCCACCTTTGGCACGCATGCCATAGGTTCGCCATCATTGAGCTAGCATACCAGTATAGCTGCTCATACTCATCCCACAGATGTAACAAATGTTGAGAGGGCAGAATCTGATGCAATGCCATCACTTCCTCTATCTTTATTTTGGATGCTTTATGTTCTTTCAGTATGACATGGCTGGGCAACAATCACATGTTTAGTGTGAACAGGGGTGGGTTGTAAATTATTTTGTTGCCAGTTCGCTCAGGGTCGCGCCTTGCGCACCCGCTCGCACAGCAGTCAAAAAATAGCTTCTGCGCATGCAGAATTCAAAATGGTGGCGCCCATGGAGACACCGAAGGAACCGACTCTGTGACATCATCGCCAAATTACTACCTGTTCTATAGAACCGGAGAGAACCGGTAGGAACCCACCTCTGAGGGTGAAGATACCTAAAATGGGCAGTATATTGTTGTGGCTACCTGTATTCAAATGCCATGGTAGAGAGCAATATCATTGCTAGTGTCCTGGGTGAATATTTCTTGAACCCAGTTTGGATGGGGAACCCCCACCCCACTCCCAATAAAACAGCTTTCCCCAGTGTGATATATTGGGACTATTATTCCCCAAATTCCCTACCAACAGTTTAAAGTTTCTTGGTTCAGACCAAATATTTATCAGAATCAGTATTTTTTCTATGCAAAGCAAAAACAAACGGGAAGGGCATTTATGACATTTTGCAGATTTTTCCTAGTTAATACTAGAATGTCAGGATATCAAACCTACAAGATGCTGGCTACATTACTTTATAATGAATGAAGGTGTCTTAGCCTTCTTATACTAATAAAAATGCCCTTCCTGTTCATTTCTATCGCACTGGAACTAACACTTCAATTGGCTCTTAAGCCTATGCATGCCGTTTCCACACATGGTTGGCTAGTTATATAATTGTACAGCAGCACAGCATGTAAAGGAAAGAACCAGGAAGCAGCTGAACAAAGCAATGCAGCCAAATTCTAACAAACAAAAAACCACAAAGATTTTCAGCTAGGAATGCAGCAAAACACAAAAGCCTTGAAACAGTACAGTAATTCCCCAGGCTCTGCAGAGATCGGACTGGTTTTCTGCAGTCCCAAAGAATAGTAGCAAGTGGATAGATTTTAGATGAACATGATCTTAACTTTAAATCCATTGCTTGATCATTAGGGTTGGTTACTACTGATTGTCACTGGGGTTCTTAAGTAAAAGATGGACAGCTGTCTGTGGACAATGTTTTAGCCCAATGACCTGCAACCAGCAGGAATTAAACTGGGAAGTTAATAAGAAATTCTTCAACTCTAGAATAAATAATAACAATATCTTTAATATTTTTAATAATAGTAAACACAAAAGTTCTTCATTCATGTAGATACCATAATCTTGTATTCCAAAGAACTCTGAATTAGCTTAAAGAAATCCACAAGAGTAGTTTAAAAAAAAATTGGATTCAGACCCAGGTACTTTCTTCAAAACCCTGGGTTATCCAATAAAATGAATGAAAGTAGGACAAAACAAAGAAAACATTACTGTATACAATGAATAATGTAAACTAAAGAATTTGCTGATACTTTGGAATTCTAAAAATTTACCAAGGTTGAAGTTTATCAGCATCTACTCTTGTGATATATATTCACAAAAAGATTATTAGAAATCTGCATTTTCAGAAACCTTTTGCGGGGATGCAGGTAAGTGATGGAATCGATGCTTTGCATGCAGAAGCTCCTATATCTTAGGAAGTTCTTGTCTTCTCTAGCTACAAAACAAACGTTCTTGACCAAGACTTCAAAAAACTGCTGCCATATAGCAGCATTTGACCAGATGGATCAGTTTAGCGCATCTTGCAGTCTGATTTCCAAATACAATACAAGGGTGCATGGGAGTGTAGTATAATGCATATAGTTTATAATAAGGATGTGCAAAGTAATTGATGCTTCAGGCGGTTGCCCTCATCTCCCATAAATGACTATCTGACATTACCTGGCTTCCTCTCTGCTTGAAAAGCAACATGAAATCATGCTGATGATGTCAACATTTCTTCATTGCAACAGAGGAAATTCCTGAGGTCCTGGCTTATCTTCACTGATGGTCCTGTAGAAATTTCAAAGTAGCCATGTGAGCCTTCCAAAGGACCATGAAAATGCTTCATTAATGCCAATACAATATGTTTGCAGAGCACTCTTTCAAATGCTTTTGACAGCCTTCTTTCAACACAAAAAGTACAATATTCTTCAATTCAGGCTCAATTCTTGGTGGCTTCATGGACATATATGTGCAGCTTTCTGTCAATAGCATGAAATCAATTTGCCATTGTCATCTTTCAGGATCTTTTTTCCCCTGTCTTCTCAATTCTCAATCTGGTATTCTTCAATCCAAATGCTAATTTGATTTGACCTCTCCAGTCGTAGATTTGAAATAAACATAAACTCATACAATTTGTATATTATCTTCCTGAATGGATAATATAAATGGCAATATTCACAATTTCAGGTTTTTCATATTATTTAGCGTTCTTTCATTTCATAGGTTATTTCACTTGTGAATAGCTATAGCTGCTGACTAACATCAAAATCACATCCCTTTTGATTTAAATGGTACCTAAATGAAATGGTCAGGATGCCCCCAACAATTCATTTCTTACTTTTTGAATATTCATTTTACCTGAGAGATATTAATAAAGTAGTCTATATATTTTAAAATATATAAATGTAGTGTATTGACTAGGATATCAGATAGAAACCAAGGAGGTGGAGGATCAAGAGCCAATCCGGAAATTCACTGGGTGATTTCAATTACTTCAATTTATCTTATAAGATGATTATATGGATAAAATAAGTTAGGGAAACACATTTTTAACTTCAAGGAAGAATGGTGGGGTATAAATATTACTGACAAATAATTAAAAATAGAAATATATAAAGAAGAAACATAAAAATATTTCATAAAAGACAAATATATGACGCTTCAGGAGGCAATCATTTGCAAATTAATGCTGAGTATGTCTGATTCAGTACATGCCAATTTCATGTGTTCAACAATTGAATTCTGACACATTCACAATTCTAAAATGTGTAGTGTTGTTCTGAAATGCTGAAAAATTGCTACCAAAATGCATTTTTTTAAAAATGAACAAAATTTTATCATTTATTATGTGAGCAGCCTCAAAGTAAATCTTCAATCACTAATAAATCTGTCCATAAAGAAAAATAGATGTTTTAATGTCTCTGATTGAACAGCAATGATCTTGGTTTGCTTTTACATCCCAAGCAGATATGAAATCATATCTGCTAATATTAGTTTACTACAGAAAATAATAATAATCAAGAATTATTGCAGCAACAGAAGGCATACATTTTGGGACTATAGTAAATAAAATTGAATAATGCTATGCATCTGATGAAGTGACTGTGAAGAAGCTGGCTTATTATTTAAGGAACTACAACTATATTTGATGACTATAACTAGGGATCATGGTCAGCAGCCACACAAAGATGAGAATATGAGCATTTCTCCTCATTACTTCACTAAAAGCTTCCAAATCTGGTTGCTATGGACTCTGAATATTTCTTCTAAATATCAGATATGAATAAAATTGTTTAGAAAGAGTGATTTATTATTAATTTGGAATCTGTTTTCTGATTTATAAAACCTGGAGAGGTGTTTTTATATCCAGATTTTTCTGATTTTCTAATTTATTTGTACAGGTTTGTACAGACCACCAGGAAATTAACTGTAAAAATTATTTATATTTAGATTTTATGCAATACGACACACCAGTGAGTTACAAAAATAAGATATTTGATTGGTTCCTGAATAAATCTCCAGTTTATCACTTCTGCTTTCTCTAGTTCAGCTATATCCTCTGATTCTTGTTTTATGGTGCTGGGAAAAGCATTAGAAGGAAATGTGTTTGCAAAATACAAAAGAAAAAGACAAAAAAAAATGACATAGGAGAATAGCTTCAAAATGAGTCATCCAAAGATTTGTTTCCTAAATGAACACTATTATTTTCTTGTTTTCTTTTCTGTTCTTGATTGCCTTGTATTTCTAACAATAGACAGAAATAATTATAGCAAGAAATAGAAATGGAGCTAGCAATGTCAATGTGGAACAATACTTGTGTTCACAGCTATATTTTAGGGATGTTCTCAAATAGGATGCAAGACTGTACAATAAAAACATAAATTAGCTTTTTTACTACCTGCTTTCAAGGTGTTATTCTCTATCTCTAATAAATTTGTGAAAATGATTACCAGTCAGATAGCTTTGTTACTTTTCTCTAATGGAACTTTATTCTCAATCCTTTGTACCAAAGGTCAGGACTGACTTAAGGCATTTTGCTGTTTGAAGTGGAGAAGCAAATGATTTCCCATCCACCCATCCACAGTACTTCCACCTCAGAAACACACATGCTATCCAAGGTCAATTCAATTAATCTTGGAGTTAGAGGCAGAAAAGCCCAGATATTTCCCTCCATTTTCCCAACAGAATCCAGATTTATTCAAAACAATCCCATTGAATGTCTAATTTATGTTCCACTGATTTTGCTGGATTATAATTAATAATAATAAATTAAATAAAAGCAATAATAACAACAAATAAAAGCTAACAATTTGTTGCCTTTCCATAATACCTACAATTTTCTGCCTACCACAGCTAGTTCTCTCTGAATAACACTAGAGGCATCCTTGGCCATGTTATTTGAATCATTTGCATATGAGTCTTATAGTTTGGAATTCGGCATTTCTATTTCTAAATACTCTTTATTTACTAACTATTACACTATACTCAAATAGTATTTATTTATTATGCTATGCCAGACTTTCCCTTTAGTTTAGGACTAGTGTCAAGGGGACAATAACTTCGGGAGAAAATAAAAGACAGGGAAGAGTGGCTGTGGTCCATGGGGCCACAAAGAGTCAGACACTGCTTAGTGACTGAACAACAACAACAACAACGTGGTGAGAATAGTTTTTAAACTATTTGTGGTGCTGGAATAAAACTGCTTTGTAATAAATCCGTGTGAAGTGGAACAAAAAGCATTTAATTTTGGCTAGGTTGATTAACATTGTTATTGTTTCTGCATCAAAGTAGCTACAGAAAGTTTCTCAACATAAATGCTTATAGAACACTTAATTAGAAGCCGTATATTATATATACATATGTACAAATATCATAATCTTTTATCAATTCACTGAGGATGAAAGCATCTTCATTGAATATTACAGACTATAATCTGCCTGGTCCATTGTGGGATGATAGAGAGATGTTTTCCAGTTTACGGATGAAAGAGTGACTTGCCAGCATCACTCAGCTGGCTCCTATTCCTAAGGGAGCTTAAGAACCAGGTTCTCACCAATCCTAATCCAATGCTATATTCTATATGCTATATACACTGGCTTTCACAACATGGGCAGCTATACCAGTGCCTAATTTTCCAAATGAAAAGCAAGTTGTGTACATAGCAAAGCACTGATGCTATGCTGCTTCCAGTTTGCTGTTCGAAGTGGAGAAGCAAATGCATTTGAGAAGCATTTCAGGTGGTACTGAAATTATGGGAAATTGCTGTGGCTACATTTAAGAGTATAATCCTGCCAGCTAAAAATGAACTGTTGAGGATTTGGTGGAAGCTCCACTAACCTAGAAGAATGGAAGAGATGACATTGTCATAAAAGAAATACTGACAAGATGGCTAAAAGTTGTGATTGAGTTCTGAGCAACGCAAGGGATATACTGTTGTTTCCCCACTGACAGTACGATATTATATTGCACCCAAATCTAGCACAAATGCTCTTATTCTCTTGCCTTTACTGAAAAATGAAAAAGCCAGTCCAGATACTTTCTTCATACTGCTGTGACTGAATATCAGATATCATGTAATCATGTAATCAGCCTCATTTAATCACTGCACAATATCACCTGTATAGAGTTTTACACAAGAAAGCCGATTGTCTGCACACTGGTAACCTCATTTTGAGATTTTTGCAATGGATTCCAAGAAGCTACCCAATACTTAGTTAAAAGCTGTAGCAGAATGTAGCTGTTAAGTTGCTGAAAGAGACAACGGCTGTGTCCATGTTACACATGTGTTGTGGCAACTGCACTGGTTGCCAATTAGCTACTGAGCCCATTCAAAGTTTTGCTTCTGACATATGGCCCCAACAATTTGGGGCTGAAATATCCGATACAACTCCTTCTTTGTACAGATATGATTAATTGCTGAGATCATCTGAGGAGAACTGTAGGATGTTTTCCCTTCTTCTTGGAGTCTGTTCTTCAGAACAGTTTCTTCACTAAAATTCATAATAAAAAACATATTGTCTCCTTTGAAACAAGCCCAACTCCTGATTCTTAATGGGCACAAGTACTTGCTATGGCATATTTTAGGCATTTCTGGAAGACCTTTTTATTCATCAAAGTTTTCTTGTATATCTATTGGATGGACATGTATTTTGTTTTACTTCCATCCATTTTAAATAAATATGGATCCATTGCTTTAACTGTAAGATAATTTGAATAGAAAGTGGTATAAAAACAAAATAAACAAACAATAAACTGACATAGTATGCAACTATAACTCTCATGTCCCATTATATAATTCACAGATGCAGAACTAAGAGAATCTGGCAACCAAAGGTTGCATACAATCTTCACTTAATTTTCCATGCAAAGAAGCTTAGTTTGACAATATATATGCAGGTATGTCACCTAGAAACTCTACAGATACAAATCCCCCAAATTTTGTTCTGGTACTGACAAAGCAGATTATCCTCTAAGTCTAAGCAAGAGTAAGAGAAAATGTACTGTAATATGCAACTGCTGCTGTGGTCTTCAGAGTATCCCCCTAGACCCATCTGCTTTGGCATTAATGAATATATCAGTGAGTCATCACTTCTTCTCAGTGTGGGTAGCATGCTGGTCACACTGCCAACACAGTCCCTAATTTGTGTGATGGTGTTCCTAGATTTGGTATGTGAGTTTTATGGCATTTTGAAACTTTTTATTTGTGTGCTTTCCTCTTTCTGCTCTTAGACTAGCATATATTAGTTTCTTTAGCTATTCCACTGGGCAGCTATGATGTATCTTTAAGTCCAGTGTGATATGAGCATAGGATGACTGAATCAAAAAGTTAGATCCAGAAATCGACCCCAAAAAAAGTCACAAGTAGAAAGCCTGGTGATAACCTCTAAAATTCCTTATTCTTCTCCAGATTTTCTAGAATATGTCATGAGAAAGAATATAATTTTTTTAAAGATTTTGGCAGTGGTTTGCTCTCCAAGCTTGTTTCAATTTAGTTTCTAAACGTTTCATTACCAGACTATGTAAGTAACATCATCATCATCAGGATTTTCTTGTCCTCTTCTCCTTAGCTTATAAATGTCTTGTGTGCCAGATGTCATTTGCCACAAGACATTTATAAGCTAAGGAGAAGAGGACAAGAAAATCCTGATGATGATGTTACCTCGTCTAGTAACAAAACGTTCAGAAACTAAATTGAAACAAGCTTGGAGAGCAAACCACAGCCAAAATCTAAAACCTGAGCTACAAGTATTTTTTATTATTTCAAAAAAAATTATTTTTACTTTTTAAATCTAAAGAAAGTGTCACTTTGTAATTTGTAATTAATGTATCTCCTGCCCATCACTGTGTTTTTCCTTCAGTAATCTAGATGTCATGTTTTGTCTTCCTCCTTTATGAGCTCATCTATGGCAAATGTTTGTTTGCTCATGATTTTTTATGTTGGTAGATGAATATGAATATGGGACATAATTAGGATAAAAATCCCATCTCATCTGCAGAACAGAGAAATTAATCTAAAATGGCAATCAAGTTTTTACTCACTCAGGGATGGACAAATTTCCAATTCACAGGATTTTCTTTATTTTTTACTAGCATTTTAACAAGTGAGCCTGACATATTTACTTTCATAGAAAACATTTGTATCACCTACTCTCTTAAAGGCTATGAGAAACCTGCTAGGCACATTAAAACTTCACTATCTTTCTTTAAAAAAGCAAAACAATAAACTAACCATAATAGATATAAAGGACAAAAGTTAAAACAGTAACATTGGTCTCAGATAATAAATATTTTGGGTAATACTGTGCAGCATTTCTCTTTCGGTTCCAACAAGGTAAATTTAGAGCCTGCAGGAAGGTGATAACAGCATTTGCCTGCGCTCCTTAATGCAGTTGTGCTTATTACTTGGATCGCACAATAGCTGGCAGTCAGACACATGATCCTAGAAAAATATATCACTGATTTAAAGAGTTCTACATTAATCGAAAGTACCTGTGGCATTGAATCTGAAATAGTGTACACTGGTTTTAAATACCTTCCTAAATTTAAGGCTTGCTTCAATTCCAGTGGTAATTTATTTTATAAAATGGATCCTGAGACAGAGAAATCTCAACTGATCACCAAATTTGAGCATATCCATAGCAGGATCTGCAAAAGATGTCCTACTGACTATCCAAGTTTATGGGATGGACTGTAGAGAAATACTTAATAGGTTCTGTAAGAAGCCTAGCTTTAGACTGATAACATAACATACACCATTGAATACATTCAAGTGGTCTCAGAAAGCAACCAGTAATAAAAAGTTCCTCCTGGAGGAAAGTCAGGATATAAATATTATAAACAAACAAATGTGGCGATAATGTGGGAAACATTAAGTACTGAAGAATTCATAGCTCAGAAATTTGTTTTGAATACAACAATGGACAATATTCACAACTTTTATGCACAGAATTCACTCTTAGTTCTCCCAAGTGTTCTTTATCTCAGTAGTATACAGTTGAGATTTTAAGAGGAGTAACCTTTCTGCTAATGTGTTAAATAATTTGGAATGTCCAGTCCTTGGCGAACTCCCAAAAGAGTGTCCAACTGATTCTGATCCATTTTCTGTCCACCCTGGCTCTTTTGTTCTCCAGTTGTAGCAGCATCTTAGTAGCAATGCTGCATAATGACCATTACCAAAGATTTAAAAAAATTCTATAGTTCTGATAATAGAAATGATCATTTTTTAATTTCTTGATTGGACCAGAGAACATTGCTTTCATGCACACTGCTTTAGGTTATCAGAGTGTATGCAATGAAGCAGTTTCTTAAGAGCTAGAAGGAATCTGAAAAAAAGTTATCATTGAACAACTGAATTATCTTTCTATCACTGTTAAAAACTCTGCTCATGGGGTTTTGATTTTCCAGATATTTAAGCTACTGTTAGTTTCAGCTAGCTATATTACATCACTTTATATTAAAGTGTTGTATTAAAAATTACATGTACAAGGTGCAATAAGCCAAATATTTCTTATGAGTACTTACTTTGAAATTAACACATTTACCATACAGTGTTAGGAAAATATCAGGTCTGAAATGCGCAATTGAATTATAGTATGCCAACCCAAACCGCTACCTCTTTTTGGCACTGTCCATGGTGCTGATGCTTGGTTTATCGCTGCTATGTTTGCTTGAGGGCAGGATATCTAATGACTGTTTTGATCCTATTACCTTACATAGTCCCTAAATTGTGAAGTTGGTGTCTATAAAATTATGGATGGCAAACATTTCATCATTCCCCCATCATTTGCTCTCAGCAAAGATTTCCTGTCCTTACTATGTTCCATGGAACTGAAGTTAATATTCCTGGGTCGCCATGGTGATAGTGAGCTCTGTTCCTAAGAGCAAGACAAATTAGGCACTACCTCATTAGCCTGAACACTCTTCTAGCTTGCAGCCCTATGCAATTCCTCTTTGAAAGATTCAGAAAGGATTAAGGTTGGCATGATTATATGTCATTACGTCACAGTGCCATACTTCTCTAGTTCCTTAATGTTTCTCCCACTGTTTAACTATCACTCTGCCACAATACAAGTTCAGGGTGCCTGGCAATGTTGCTGAAATCAAACAAAATTCGACCACTAGTTTTAATCTGAATAAAAGTGGCATTCCCAATCTTATATTTTCTAGTATAGGCTGCATGTGAAAATACTTCCCTATCTAAGGGATATTAGGTGCTTTTTGGCATTATCTGCATCATTACTTGTTCCCCTATCCCCTGCATAAAATTTGATTTAGGTACTTATCTACCTCACAGCTTGTAAATTATCATAATTACTTGTTCTTGATTTTAAAGTAAAAAAAATTAAGGTGATCCGAATCACTCCCTCTATTACATTACCAAAATGCACAACATCTGTTTAATTTTGTATGCATGCAAGCCAAATACAAGCCAAGAGGCTTTGTCAAAATCCACAAGTTTGACGGACCCGGAACTATATGCATTTATTTTCTAATGGTTAGTTCCCTTCCCTCACCCTCCACGTGCATGCTGGGTCTGGGGGACAGAAATCAGCCAACTGAAATCCTCCTCTCTTTCTGATAAACAGAAATGCCACGCTCGGAGTTCAGTGATCGGAACTATTGATTTCCCCGGCAGAACAACAGATAGGAGTACACACACCCGCCGGCACACACCCCGTTTCACGCAGTTGTTTTCGGTTAACGTGCGTGGCTTCCCAAACAAAGGGAGAAACATGTTAGAAATCGTAATCGGTCAAACGCCTCTCATGCACCCCCATCCCCGTCCTTTTAATTGTCAATAAAGAAGTAGGAAATCGATCGCTTTCTTCGTTATGTAACTATCATCCCTTTTTCTAAAAACATAACTTTGAGATCGGATTGTACTTCAACGTGCATTATGCCAAGTTGAGGCTTGCAGGAACAAAAGGTGTATTTCTCTTAAACATGCACCAGATCGGAATAAACTGCACGGAGATACCTGTTTGCTGCACGTTTTCACTCACTCGATCATGATTTGTCTCCTTCGGAACAGAGCAGGCTCATCTGTCACTCAAGAATGGAAGATGAAATAGTTAAAATTAAGAAAGAAACAGAAACAAAAGGAAACGAGAAGAAAGAATCTTCGGCTTTTACAAGGACCCAGCGCTGCTATTGGGAGCTTCCATCCTCTGCCGAAGTCTTGGCTCCAATCAATCAGTTTGGTTTTCCCCACCAGAAGCCGATCGGGGCACACGAGGCGAATCGAACTGGTGCCCGCTTTGCCCAGGCAGAGTTCAGCCGGAGTCGCCGCCAAGAACGGGAAAGATTGGAGTGGAGCGAGTCAGAAGAACCGAGCGCTGGCAGAGAGAGAAGTAATGGACCACTCAGGGACACGTCACGAAAGCCTGCAGTTTCAATGAATTCTACTCAATTTCAGGCGAGTGGCTGCTTGGATCTCCAGGCTAGAGGTTTAACAAAACAAAAGCAGGAGAAAATTCTACTCAGTGCCATCTAGCGGCTCAAACCGAAATGCAAGGTAGGGAAGTCGCCCTCCCCCCACCTCCCCAGCCCCCTCTTTAAAAAGTAAGATGTTTCCTTTTGAGTTAAAAGGAGGCTAAATGGGAACTTTTCCTCCTGTGCGACGAAGCCTCCCCGTTTTCTGGGAACAGAATTGAGGCAAAACCTTTGTGTATATGTAGTATGTGTGATAAGGCTTATGGAAGTCAGTGAGATTTCCTTTCCCCCCCACCTCTGCCCCCAAGCTCTGTACTGCATATAGTGGGTCCCACAGGATCAAGGAAAATGGGAAGACATTAGAAAAGAAAAGTAAAATAAAGCCACACATGTGAATATAGTTCAGTTTGAGGAATTACGGGTTTAATAGCTTTGTTTGAAAAGGTCTGGACTGAACAAAACCAGCTTTTCTTTCTGAAGTGAGTCCTGAGGATGCAGCACTGTCAAATTTCTAACATAGAAAAGGGTATCCAATCCCAACCCTTAAGTAGCTCTCTCCTTTCCTCATTGCAAACGTTCGTGTGACACTATCTGGGTCATAAATACATGAACTCACAGCTTCTAATACTGATGTTCTGAATGAACACTGACTCACCAAATTCAATTGCAGTAAAACCCTGATTGCTAGATGCTAGAGAGAAGAACATTATGGTTTCAAAATCTAAGGGACTGATTTGGACAAAACTCAGCAGCACTTTTTCGTGAGGCTGTTGATAAAAATAGGATCCCCAACATGATCACCAACGTCTGATGACGGATATGGCACAAGAAGAAGAAGACAGAGGACTGGGGAGTAGCTGTTATGTTGAAGCTATGATGCTCCTCCTGCTTTATGTCCCAACCAGACGTAGAACTCATGGTTTCCTGGTTTCTAGCCTGATGCCACTACACCAAACTGACTCTCCTGATGTGAAAGTTAGTACTGAAAGGACCAAAAAATTCTATCAGCTCTAGTGTTTCTCAACCTTGGAAACTTTAAGAAGGGTGGACTTCATGGGTGGACTGTGGAATTCTGGGAGTTGAAGTCCACCTTGCTTAAAGTCACCAAGGTTGAGAAACATTGATGGACTCATTTAAAGATAGATTATGTACTTAGTGTCTCAGTCCAGCTATATATATATGCCTATATATATGCCTACAACACGGTTTGCTATACCAATCTACACTATTCTCTCTTCAGGTATGTGTTGTGGAACATATTCCAGGACAAGGGGAATTCTGGTCATGTACAATGGTGTGGTCTGAGAGGAAAGAATGAGTTGCAATAGATTGGAATAGAATGGAATGACATACCGGTACATGACATGACCTTCAGGTTTTGTTCTGGCCCCATTCATTTTGGAGGAGTGAACCTCTGACATGCCAAAGGTGGCCTTTGATTCTCCAAACTTTCACACTTCAAACTTATCAATGGAGAAGATTAGTAGCAGAGCAAATAAACTCAACTTTTGTTTGTGTTTGTATGAATGAATCTGTATTGTGAATGCTGATTTATGGAATCTGAAGCTGCAGTGAAATGCATATGCAACCTTGTGTCTCAGTGAACTATTTCTATCCTATCTATAACCTTCTCTCTCTCAAAGGAATGTTGTTCAGAAAGTCCTGAAAGAAGCTGATTATCATGGTTTTAGCTGGACTTCAGACAAGTGCATAGTATGGGGAACACATTGTTTGAGGTTGATTGTCAGACGATCTCTGGTGAGACTGGACCTCTTTGATCTCTTAATCGCTTTTTAAAAATTATAATCTATTAATTTTACAAACAGAAAGAAAACAAGAGAGGACTGAAAAAAGAGGAATTTTAAACATAAAAATTGCTTTACAAATTTAAATTTAACAATAGTTTAAATCTGCAAATTAAAATATCTTACATCAATTTGACAGCTTAAGTCAGAATTAAAAATTAGTAAGTCAATCTTAAAATTAGGTTATTGTAGAATAATTAACGGTTGCTAATTATTCAATTCTTGAATAAAGTTTTTTTTAATCTCATTGAAAGATAATGTAGCAAGTGTAAGAAACTGTTAAAATATAATTATTGTAATCTTATTTTAGGAGAAAAAAAATTCCAAACTTTGAATGTGATCCAAATTTTAGGGAAAAAACCCAAACTTTGGATGTGGTCCAAATCTGTATGATTAAAATACTTTCTTCACTATAAATTCTATAGATCAGATTTGTCTTTCAGATAGTAGGCTAGTTTTTGACATCGATACATACTCCCATAATTGTCCTTGATCTCTTAGTAGATCTTGATGCCATCAATCATGGTATTCTGGATTGGCTCAGGCATTGTAGAAGACACAGTATTGCAATGATTCTCCTTCTTCCTACAAGGTCAGTGACAGTTGGGAAAAGAGGTCTAGGCCGGAACCTCTGCTCTGCTATGTGTGAATATAAACGAATATCTGCTCTTATTTAACATCTACATGAGGCCACTGGCTGAGGTAATCTGAAGGCTTGTGGTCAAACATAATCTACAGTATATGCGGATACCTAAGTTATACATCTCAAACCCAGACTAACCAAATGATGCCATCTTTTTCCCCCCTTAGTGTCTAGAAGCCATGGGGCCTGTATTGTGAGACTGAGTAACAGTGAATTTAGGACTTTATAGATCTGGGAATTTTTTATCATCAATTGTGAATGGGGTTCTACTGCCATGGTCAAAACTGATAAGCAAGCTACCAATGGTTGTTTGATTTTGCTGTTTCAGTCTAATGTGACCTTTAACTACAATATGTAGCATATTGATATTGCAATCCAAGGCTACCATATGAAGTACTTTCAACTTAAAGGCTACAAATATGCAAACTGAACATGCTGAAAACTTGATGAAAATGGAAGAGCTTCATACAGATGTCTTATGTCTGAATGTACTAAAATTGATAGTTTTTATTGTTAGTTGACTTTAATTTTTTGCTATACTGGTATAACTTAATTTTGTTTTTTTGATAACTTAGAAAGAATTAAGATAGACAATAATTTTGGCAGATAATTACAGGAATGGTGGGGGTGGGAGGGAGGAAGA
>JANHFT010002258.1:268528-292339 GCA_032467955.1 Pseudoxenodon macrops | reverse complement strand
AACTCAGCTATGTGAAACTAGGCCAGTATCCCCATCACAAAAATGTTTTCCCAGAGAAATCAAAACTATTAGCTTAGACAAAACATTTGCAAGATTAAAGAATGCTGATAACTATGAAAAAATGCTGTGAAATGAGTAGAAGTCTTTGTAACTTACATGATACGTTATATGCAATGATAGACCTGGCTGTGCTATAACCAATACATGTATATTTTTATTTGCATAAGTCCAAAAAGAGGAATTGCAACCCCATCCTTCTTTCAGCATATCTTTGCCTCCACTGTCTGTAAATCAATTTCTGCTTCAGTGTAACACATCCCTTCTCCAATTTAAATGACTCCTTTTATGGAAAATCTATCTCCCTCCCCCTCCCTCCCTCCCTCTTCCTCCCCCTCTCTCTCTCACACACAGACACACATACTGTGTAATTGAAATGTAATATACATTCTATTATAGGAGACCAGATGAATATATTTATTAGAAACATGGCTGTGCCATTCCAGCACTATCATTCTTTCCATAGAAATACTTTTAAGAGGTCAATGCCAGTATGGGCAGGAGCAAATTTCATTTACTGATGGAGCTTCTTACACACACCCACACCTACACACACCAGAGGTGGGTTCCTACTGGTTCTAGCCAGTTCTTTAGAACCGTTAGTAACTCGGTGATGATGTCATGGAGCTGGTTCCGTCGGTGTCTCCATGGGCACTGCCATCTTGGATTTTGCTTCGCGCTTGCGCACAAAGCGCAACTCTGAGAAAACCAGCAGCAAAAAGATCCACAACCCACCTCTGACACATACCCACACCCACACCAACTACTATTCTTGCTACAATCACTATTGCATTTACATTTATATTTCTGAATACCTGAGACTGATTTTAAAAGGGGCGTTGCTAAGCTTGAGGGCAGGAAGTCTTCAGTTCTCTGTTTTCGTTACTTTTTTTTCTTTGTAGTGAAATAAGCCAATAAGTCAATGAGTTTCTTCCACAAGAAGTAACAGGAAGTGGCTGTTTTTAAGCAATATCAACAGATTTTTAACAACGAGGATTCCAAATGATGCTAAGCATCATTGAACAGGAAGTGAATATAAGTGAACAGGGGAAAAAAGGAAGATACTGTTCATTTTGAAAATGTGTTGAAGAAAGAAAAGGAGGAAATAGTAGAGCTTATCACACATTAATATTATATAGTAGAAATTCAGTTAAGTTTACCAGCTCTTTACTATTGAGGAAAGGGCAAAGTGGTCTTTAAGAAGTCACAACAGTCCACCCCAAGTTGTGTTGGACTATAGCTTCCATATTGTTCAACCCATGGAAAGTGGTAATGTTGATTGATGATGAAAAATATATGAAGAACACTGAATTGGAAATATCTGAATTCACAGGCAATGGAACAATGTTGTGTTATAACACAATGAATGACAATGTAATACTTATAAAGTTTCTGACATTCTCTTAGCCTTAATTTTCTTAGCCTTAATTGGAGATGAAAAGGTAACAGAATATTGACCTACATGCTCACAATTGAATAGTAAGAAGGAAGAAGTGGAGAAGCAGAGGAAGATAAACAGCTACTTATGGATGTGGACAGTTCTTTCTTTGTCTGATGGATGGGGCCAGGTTAATCTGATTTAATAGAAGTTCTTTGTCTAAGGGGGTGGGGAAAGCAAGCTGTTTTCACCCATTTCCTCTTTGGCAAAGGAGAACTAAGGCAGCTGTGCACAAACTCCATATGATATAATGGCAGATGTATTGTCCTCCAGATGTCTACATAAAGGATGTGGTAGAGAAGTTATCTGCTATTAAGCCTGGTTTCAGCCAGTTTATATGTACATTTTTGGGTTTTTTTACGTAAGTGTAGGACTTTACTTTTCTCTCCATTGAATTTCATTTTGTTAGATAGGACCCAGTGTTCAAGTCTGTCAAGATCCATCTGGATCTTGAGCCTAACTTTTAGGGTGTTAGTTAGTCCTGCCAGCTTAGTATCATCTGCAAATTTGATAAGTTCCCCTTCTATTCCCTCATCTAAGTCATTTATGAAGATATTGAAGAGTACTGGACCTAAGATGGAACCTTGTGGTACCCCGCTGCTTACTTCCCTCCATGTAGACATAGTACCATTAAGGACTACTCATTGAGTACAGTTTGTCAGCCAGTTACAAATCCATCTGATGGTGATGCTATCTTTCCCACTTTTTTCTAGTTTACCAAGAAGTAGGTTGTGGTCTACTTTGTATAATGCCTTGCTGAAGTCTAAGTCCACAGAATTTCACTGGTCCACTAATTTAGTCATGCTGAAAAATGATAGGTTGGCATGATCTGTTTTTAACAAACTTTACTCATTTCCAAATCTGCTTTTTAAAATTATCTTTTCCAGTATATTCCCAGGTGTTGATGTTAGGTTGATTGGTCTGTAGTTTCCTGGGTCTGTCCCCCGCCCCTTTTATTTTGAAGATGGGAACCATATCAGCTCTTTTCCTGATCTCTGGTAGTTGCCCAGTATGTTTGGCTTTGTTTGGAGTTTTCAGTGCCTTAAGTTTACATAACAAAGCTAGTCTGTGTCTTCCCTACTTATCTTGGGTTGGAAGTATACCCATTTATTGCCATATATCAAACAAGCCCACAACAAAAAATAAGCATTTGGCCAACTCCAAGTCTAAAATTACTTTTTGGCTTGCTTGGAACTAAAGAAAGAACCAGGCATTTATCTTGGAACTCATCCTTTTTTGGAGCTGCTCTGTAAGGTCAGAGATAGAGCTGTGTCCTTTTTAGTTGACATCAAAACCACACAACCTTTGTGAAGAATTGCCAGAGACAACAAATTACCAGAAAAAGAAATGGGAAAAAGAAATTATTCAGAAGTAATTGTAAACACTGAAGAGCAAAAGCACAAATATCTATTGCAGAAATTCAACTGAATCATTTTGTTAGTGGGAAAAAAAGGGTTAGATCCATAAATTTTTTCCTGTTTTTCATTATTTATTTAATTTATTTAATTTATTTGCTGCCCATCTCCCTCTGATTGAATGGCAACTTTTTTTTAAAAAAATGCAACTTTATACTGTATCATTGAACCCTATTATTCCACCATTTTTCTGTTTGCAACCCAACATACTGTAAATCACCTTGTTTTCTCCTTGCTAAATATAGATAACCACAACTTTATGGACCTTATTGTTTCTGACTGATCAAAGATAGGGAAAGCAATCTCTCCAAAACAAAAACAAATACTGGAGGAATGAAGAAGTGTGGGGAAAGAAGGTAGGGTTTGTTTGCTTGTTTGTTTATTTGTTTTGTTGCTGTTACCATATGTCATTTCTGGTCTGCAGCCTAGGTTGTAAATTTGACCAAAGTGTGGAGTAGCAGCAAAAGAAGAAAAGCCACCCTTGTTTGGTAGGACTTGCTCTTTGTTTCTGTTAACTGCTTTAATCCAAGATATTAATATATATACTATGCTTTAGGTACCTATCAATCCAGAATTATTCCAAGATGATTCTCTTCCATAATTGATGATACAATAATTTGCATCATTTAGAAATTTATTTTTTCAGATTTTTACAAAAAACAAATCCTGTCAAATTTGGCTTGAAAGGTAAGTAATGCTTTGTTTATCCAGATTCTCTATTTTCTATTTCACCCAAATTTATCTTTAAAGACAATATCATGTAGAGGAATTATAAACTTGCAAAGAGAGAATGTGATTGAATTTATTTAGGGTCTTAAAATATCTGCCTTCAGTCTCTGGGGTAGACTATTTTAAATATTGTATCATATCTAGAATAAAGGAAAACCCAGGTTCCAACAATGTACAAGGAGGTTTTTTCTTAATCCTTTGTCCATTATTTTTTAAAAATCTACCCCATATTTTAGGTTAACCATGGAAACATTTTCATTCCAGGGTTATCTACTTTTTGTGTTTAATTGTGGGGGAATTTAGGGGTTTTGATATGATGATGGAATGCAAAGAAAGAGTTAAACTCTTCCTTAGTTCTACATTTAATACCCATAACTTGGCTATGTGTTTTCCCCCTTAGGAAATTATATTGTCAGTGTGAAAAGACAGAATCCATCTGCTTTCCTATCAAGCTTAACCAACCATTAAGGCTGAAGCTAGAATAGGTTGGCTCTTTTATTTCCAGGATTAAGGTTGAATAGTAATAAATGAAGGGGGAAATTGCTTCTCATATAGTTTTTCTATGTTCTAGTTGACAGACATGTTGTGTAATCATATATCTGATTATTCATATTTGAAGGATACTTCTCAACTTTTAATCTTATTTCCATATTAATGTCTTAAGCTGGTGAAAGAAGGAGAGAATTGGCCTCCATATTGTGCTAACTACAGAAGTGCTGTATTTTTTGATGATGAGTCTTGTCCATCATTGCTTTTCCCTTTTCAAATCTTGGTGAGAGCTAGTGAATTTGTCATCTGTTTCTTATCTAAATATCTGTTACTTATATGTGGCCTTATTTAGTATAAGCTGCTTTTTAGAACAATGGGTGCTATAGTTAGATGTGGTTTATGTTTTTGCATTCTGATCATGTACTACTGAAGTTCAAATAGAAGTATCAATGAAATAACTCTGTTAAAAAGAAAACATGACAATTTTTCTAGCAATACAAATGTTTAGAGATTCTCATATGGTCACAATGTACCCATAACTTATTTGTAGATCAATTTCTATTAGTAGGTAGCATGAAGCAAATTATCTTGAGCAGCAGGATTTGTATGTCATAATAGGTTACCGTAGTTGAATAAGTTTTCCCATTCATAATACTAAAATACAGTAATAATGACATTACTGTATTTTAGTATTATGAATGGGAAAATATAGAAATTTTGGCCTATAGGTTCTATGAACTTTGACTTGAGTGAAGAACAACAGACCTTTTAAAACACTAGTTTCAAATTGTGTTGTTTTCCTATTCTACTCTAGTTTATTTGTTTGTTTGTTTTTTCTATGAATGTAAACATTTTACCAACAATTCTTTAGGCTGGTGTCATATTTCTCTTTCTGGAGATTGTCCTTTGTTTGGGCAGTGGGAGAATCCAGATCTTTCTAGCTGGTTCTTTTTCCTGTACCAATCAGATATCTAAGTTAATTCCTGGTCCTTCCCCATACTAATGCCTGCCACTTACTAATTGGGCTATTCATAGCCACAGCTAAGGGCTTCTAACAGAGGTGATCAGGGCCCAATCTTATTCAAACATCTAGAATGAAGCTGTGAACCTGCTTTCTGAAAACACAAGATGTATGAGGATTGCTTTTAGGTATTGGCAGGAATCATAATACTGCTACTGTCTGCCTTTAATTCTTGCCCTGTTGCCTTTCACATAGTTCCCAGCACTCCAGAAATTACAGAGTAGTTTTGCTGGGGGGCTGAGAAAGAAGACTGTTGCTCTTTACATGGTTCACAGTGATCAAAGATACTTTTATCATATAAACTTGAAATGCAGCATCAGATAGGATTAAGGTAGGCAATCTCTGCCTTAAATTTAGTTGCTTGTAACCGGGGGAAACAGCCTAATACAACATGGAGGGAGTGGACAGGTTTGGAGTGCCAAATGCCCTGCTGAGCATCTGGAACATCACTGTGGTGAAACAAGGTTTATTTCTCTAAGTGTACAACTTGATGGAAATGAAGAAGGGTCTCAACCTTAGTGAGTTGGGCAATCATTTTCCTGGGCTGGCAGGAGGCACTGCATTTGAATTCAGGAGGCAATAAAAAAAGCAGCTGACGTGAAAGGGTGCAACAAATTTGTAACACTGCAACGTTTAATTCGAGCATTTATTTTTCTAGACTTGTCCAACTGAGATGAGAGTCCAGGAAAAGGCCTGGCTTCTTTAAGGAGGTGCTGACAAGTGTGAATGTCCAGATTTTCATGTATAATTGCATATATTATTTTGAATAAACTTATTGCTTTTCTTTTTTCTTTTCATTCTTCAGTTGTGTCTTTTTATAGTCCTTGTGGTAAATAAATCCTGATTATTTCTGAGATGGCTTGAAAGAAAGGGAGTTTTCCTTTTCCCCCTTTCAAATGGATATCAGAGGGCAGCAGCAGCAGCAACAACAATTTGCTACAAGAATGCAGTTTGTTTAATTTGACTCCTCTAGAATTAAGCTCTGCAGCTTTCCTTTTATCAGAACCAGAGTCTTCCATCACTTATATAACCACAAGCGCAGCCTAGGACAAATCTCAGCAGATAACCTTTTATTTTGCAAATGCATTTCTAGCACAGTAGGAACTCTGTGCTGATATTCCTTTCTTTCTTTTCTTTCCCCAATTGTGAGCTCTTGGGCCTGTCCTCCCTCACAATGAACCATGACACAATCTTGCCTTCAGAGCAGCAATTTCCTGCCTTCTCTCTGTGACATGTATAAAGCAATATTCTTTCTCTTTTTCTGACACTTTCTTACAGTCTCAAAGTAAGAAAAATGTGTTATATTTTGCCACTTGGTCATGCGGGTGAAAGCAGAATACCATAGTAGGTGAGATCGAAGATGTGTTTGGAGAGAGTTGGGTACAGTCTGTCCACTCCGGTCACTATCCAGCCTCCATCTTAACAAATCTCTCCCATCTGTTGCCTTCTCCATTAATATTTCACTTTCCAATATATTTTCATAGCTGTCATCTCCCCCTGCCTTGATACCAACTTCTCTCTAGCTTCTAACAAACTAGAGGAAAAGAAAGCAGATGTCCACTATTTCATCTGGCAAAGAAAAGAGATAAGTCTGGGCTTATTTGCCAGAGTTCATATATTTATCACTTTTAATCTTCCCCAGACTCAAACAGAGTTTTGGTTCTTTCGGTGTTCAGAATGATTTATTTATAAATTATAAATAATTTATAAAAATAAATTATTATTATTTATTTAAATTTATTATAGCTGCCCAATTCCAATGGATTCTTGGCAGCACACAAAAGCAATTGTAATTGTACAATCATGGCAGAGTTTGTCTCCTCTCTAGAGGAAAGTTCCTAAAGTCTTCTCCTGGACTCTTCCCATGAAAGGTATAAACAGCCTAAAGAAGACAGGTTGAAGTCATCCTATCCCTGCTGCAGTGTCCTGATTGGTGGATATTTCCCTTTCTAGCTACTAAAAGAAGACTACAGCAAAGCCAGATGGGAAACCAACAGTAATGAGTCGATAGTATATTAACTCAGTAGTAAAGAAAATGCCTTTATTATCTTTAGGAATATGTTTGCCTAGACTGAGCTGCTAGGAAAATGCTAAATTTCCTTGGTTTGACACTATTGTACAATGGATCTCACTGCACTTTTCTACAAAAGTTTCAATGCACACAAATGCTGCATAGTAGTTAGTAGTAGTTATAAAAAGTAGTTATAAAAAGTGTTCTTAAAACACTTTAGAATACCTTATCATATATTCTTTTCCTTGTTCTGCTTCTGTTTCAAATTTCAATAAAAGTTTATATGTTTTAGCTTTTACATAGTCATCATTTGCATATGGTTCTATTTGAAACTAACTTTTACAATACTCAAAACCATAAACTCTTTTGTATAAATATTTTTAATAATTGTAAATGAACAAACCATTGAAAATTACATTGTCTTATCACCTTTTTTCTCTTAATTTTATTTTACATTATACATGTAATTTTACATAACAAAATTCTAATATTTCACAATAAGTTTTTTATTTCTGTTTTTCTATTATTTCTTAGCTATAAAATGCTTCTTGTGCTGAGAGTCAATCCTAAGTCATTTGCAAAAGCCCTTAATGTATAAGTTAAATCTTCACTTCCACAATCCTCTCATCTTGTCATATATCTCTGTTCAGTATTTTAAGAATCAAAATAACAAGAAAAGAAACAGTGGACATATCAGCTTTGTTTCTTTTTGCATTTCACAGCATTTGTTAGATTTCCATTAATAATTGTTTGTGCTTTCTGTGAAATGTAAATTGATCTTACTTATTTCATAAAGTTCTCTCCAAAATTCCTGTCTTCAAAAACCTTGAATGAGAAAACCCAGTTCAAATTGTCAAAGGCTTTCTCTGAATCTAAGAAAATCAATGTAGCATCTGTCTGTTTTTTTGACAATATGATTGTATTAGCTGCTTTGTGTTGTTTGATATACATAGCAGATAAGCCACTAATTAAAAAGGCATCCAGTTTTTCTCTCTACCTAACTTCCACCCACACATCCAGGCAGGGGCAGACTGCTTTATTAGAACATTTTCAGCTAATTTTTTTTCAATATGGGTGTACTATATTTAGCTGTGGAAAATCGACATGCTGATAAGTGTGGTGCATTTTAAGTGATTATATTTTTTTTTATTTGTTTCAGTTTCTCACACAAGTAGAGTTATTTTTTTCGTCTTTTTGTAAAAAAAATAAAAAACAAACCAACTACAGAGCTTTCAGAAGCAATTTCTGCTGTAATCCTATTCTTCTGAAACAGACATTCTGCTGTAGCAAGCTCTTATGACAATGGTTGAACATTCTAATTTTACATTTTTAGAACAAATAAAAATGTGTGAAAGAAAAAATTGAAGAAAAGAATACTTAATCAATTTTAACACATATGCAATTATAAATCTCACAAAACTGGAAAATATTTAATAAAGTATATGTTTGTGTGTGAGTGTAAGAATGGATGGTTGTATGGTCATTTATAATAATACATCTACATGATGTCTGGAATGCTCATATTTTAAGCAGAATGGACCAGAATTTGTATCCCCCCCCCAAATCTCCTTGTTTTCCATAGAAAATTGCTTTGAAATCCAATTAAGATACTAGCTATTTCTGTCACAAAGGCAAGAATATGTTTCAGTTGCTTAAAAATTGTAATGCTTTGTCCTATTTGCAAAAGACAAAAAGAGCATCTTTTATTACTTCTTCTTTTTATGGTTTTTTTAAAATGTGGTGCACCCTTTTCTTCAATGACAGAAAGGAAAAAAATGACTTGGAAAAGTGCTGTGGAATTCAAAACGTGCACTGATATTCCTGTATCCCTCATACAGATTAGAGTCTCGTTGCACTTTTCTGTGCTGCAAAACCCAATTAAATTAACAGAAGCTTCAGAAACATTCATATTTATGGCTTACTGCAGAAGAAAGAGTCTGGAAGGACCTTTCTGACTAATATATTGTATTAAAAGGCGTAAGCTATTGTTAGCTAACTAGACTGCATCTCAGGAAAGCTTATGCCTTTTAATAAAAGTTGTTAGTTGGAAAAGTTCTACCAGACTGCTTGTAAGTCTGGTATGAGGAGAGATTATTTCGGCACTGTGTTTCCTGACATCTTGATTTTTCTTCAATCCATTTCTCGCTATTTAAATCATAAAACATATATTTTATTTTAGCATAATCTTCACTTACAGGTATGAACTACCTTAGAAAAACTCAGATTGGCAAATTTTTCTATGAAAATAGTGGAATCTGTTTTTATAATTTTGACAGATACTTAGTGACATGTTTTCCAATGAGCAGCTGTACTGAGAAATTTATACAATAAACACTGCAAGTATGCTTTTGCATTAAACATATTTTTTTATAAGAAATAAAAGGTGTTGGAAAAAATCTATGCGTTCCCTCTGTGCAAGAGTGAAAAAGAATAAGAGAGAGAGAGTCAGTCTTATATCACACTTTACCAGAATATAATTTATTCTGGTATTAAGATGCTTGTGGTCCTGACAATTTTGTTTTTTAAAACTATAGCTTGAACTAGGTGCTCCCAACAATTTTAGGCCAGTGGGCACATTGTGAGTTATAAGAGCATGTCATAGGATTAATTCATATTCTCTGCCTATCTTAGTGTGCTTATTTACTTTCTTTATTCCTCAAATGGATGCCATTAATACAGTCACAAAGCTTTGGTTGACTTCAGCACATCCTGCTATCATGCCCTTTAAAATTCTGGATGCTTTTGCTTAGCTCAATCTTCCTTCCAGATATAATGGTAACACAATATCCTGGTTCCAGCCACATTTATTTCTAAGAAAGCATATAAAACTTACAATGTATAAACATAAAGATGAAATAGGATATGAAAACATTTTCTATAGGAAGGACAACCTCCAAGATTTTCTTTATGTAAATTATAGCCAGCATCTAATAATGGATTATAACCTTTCTGAGGTAAGGTTTTATCACTGAGTATATATTTTGACTTGATTCAACTTGATATAAATGGGAACAATTAGAAAGTTAGGCTGTATGAGCCCTTTTATATCATGGGACTTATATCAGTATATGCGGATTTGACATGCAATTTTCTTGACATCATTTTTCACAAGTAGTTTGACATTGCATTTTTCCTAGGGCTGAAAGGAAGTAACAAACGTAGAATCATCCAGCTGGATTCATGTCTAGGGAAGGACTAGGACTCACAGTCTCCTAGATTCTAGCCCATCAGCTTAATCATGATATAGCAAACTGCCTCTATTCACTTTTTTAGCAATATTGTTAATGCTTTTCTTGCATGAAGGACTGTAATTATTTGGAGATCTAGAGATGGAAGCATAACTTTGACCCTTATTTGCATGATCAATTTCAGTTTGGAAGAAATTGAATCTGAACATTGCAGATAAATTTTTTATTAATACTTTAGATCAATGGCAGTATAGTTGATTAGAAGGACTCTTGTTTTCACAGTTCAATGCAGATGAATTAGCTACCTGTAAAATTTTGGAATTATTCTCAACATTAGCATCTGTTTTGAAGTGGTGGAGAACATATAAACAGATAAAATATGTTTTTCATTATTTTAAGAAGAAATTAATTCAAAAACATAATATTTCATGTTTATTGTATACCTCAGAGAAAGCTGGCTGTCAGTGTTATTATATTGGAACTGTTAAATGTACCATATATTGAAAAATGGTAAGTATCACCCTATGAAGAACTGTGGATTTAACAAGTACAAAACAAAACAACCTTTGATTTTGGAAAGATGGTGCAACCTCTAAATTGCAATCTTATATTGATTATATTTGTTTTTCTGAATGTATAGTGGTTCTCTGTTGATATAATGGAAAGACTTAACAGTATTATTCTGGATGGTCAAAGTTTAATCATGTACTTAAAAAATGGATCAAACTCTTTTTTCTATTTGTAATATAGTATGTTTCTCTCCTCCGCACTTTTCCCTTTTCTGTTTGATTTATGATTTTCATTTTTCAAAATAAAAAGTCTGATAGAAAAAGATACATGGCAGTCTGCAAGTTATTTGTATATATTAATGTTCCCCATATTAAAAGAAGTTTTTTAGAGCTGGGCACAATGTGCTTCCATTGGTTAGTTTTACCAAAACCCCATGCGTCTGCCTATATGATTCCAGGGGGATAGAAACTGTCCAACCGGCTTTGTTTCACTGTAATGATTGCAGGGAATAGACCTGCTGCAACATCTCTCAGGGAGGGCAGAAATATATTATGGTAAACTCTCAGATTCTAACCAACACAGCCATATTTTATGTGGCTGAATGAAAACATGGCAGCAACTGATACAAATATGACAGATTGTCAATTTGGATTCATACCACTAGTTTTATGTTGTTATTTTTATTTGAGAGGTTTTCATATGCAGACCTTTGACTGAAATAATAACCTTCATTTGGTCCGTTCAATACTGGAGATGTAAAGTGCATCCTGTTCTGCGAGACCCAGGCAGACTAGAATAGCAACATTGGGGTACCAATTGAAGTTTCTAGACACATTTTAAGAGCAGCTCCATATGACCCTTAAGGTTTAGCTTATTTATTTTGAAAACAGCTGGAAATTAAAAAGTCAGTGGAAAAATTCCCTCAGGAAAAACAGCTTTGTGTCATGGGCATTAAAATACTTTTTTCCCTTTTAAAATGAACTCACCAACAATCTCAGCAGAATTCAGCAATGTTAAGGCTGCAGTTCTGATTAATTGAACATATGGGAACAGAAAAAGTTTGGGCCTAAGAGGCTCATATTGCCAATATCCTTTTGGCAGCCTGCCAAGCAAATTTTTGTAAAGATAACCAAAACAAATTCCGAACACTCTCAAAGGGATTCATAAGACAGAAGAGAACTATCAGATAGACTGAAGATGAAAAGCATTAGATGAAATGAAGGTTGATTATACTGCTGTGAATGATTATTTATTGATTACACTGGAAGCTTTGTAGATCCTGCAGCAAATTCTAGGAGGCAATTGGCATGTTACAATCTGCTGCAAATTTATAATGCTGGCCTTTGTCCCTGCTGCAGAACTCCCTGTGAAGAGACAAGGGAGAAAGGAAAACTAAGTGATCATATTGCTTTAGCTGCTGAGTGACAATCTAAGGACAATTCTGTGCAGCATCTTATGCCAGGGGACCCAAACCCTTTTTACATGGATCGGCATTGGTCCACAGCATGCCAACAACTGGGCTGCACAAACAAGTGAAACCCCATCTGCGGGATGCAGGCAGCATGAAAAAACATGCCCCCTCTGATCCATGGAAAAAAATGTCTCCACGTAACTGGTCCTTACTGCCCAAAAGGTTGGAGGGGCACTGTATAATGCTATTTAATTTCCTTTCTGCTCCCAACTATTTCTTAAGTCACCTTCAGAAATTCTAGTCTGAAATGAGTTGGATTGGATTAACAATGGGTCTGGCTCTCTATCCCGACTATGGCCACTAAAAGACTTGATTGGCTATTCCCTTCTTTCTAATCCATGTAGGGAAGGCAAGCCCTACTGTCTATCTAACGTCAGTCTACTACTGTCTGCTTTTTCCTTTGGCAATTGTTTCCTCCTCACTAACTTACTTTGCTTTCCCAGGTGTTTGCATACAAGCCTTTACATCCTGTACATATCTCCTTTGCCAGTAACAAATAGTTTCTTTGGGGGTTTCTTTCCCTTATGGTACCATTGTGACTCCAATGCTATACTATGCAAAGCAATAGAGTGCAACGTAAAGATTTTTTTTAATTAAGGGAGGAAAAATTACAATACTGGAGTGGGGTGGAGCAAGAGAAACATATTTCAGCCAGTCTGGGAAGAAACCAAAAGGGTGTCCATTGGGAGATAACAAGGTTAAAAGGAACACAAGCTTCTAGGGTCAGGAATCAGGATGAGTTAATTGACTTCACAGATTATTGTTTCATTGGATGATGATGATGTTGATGATGAAAAAGAAAAAGTTTAGAAAACAACTGGTATGGGATAAGCATGGGAAGATGACAGCACCACCCACTTCTGTATACAGGAAGTGAAATAAGGGCCCATAGCAAAAAGTACAAATCTGCCCTAAGAGACTGTCATTCCAGCAAACAGAACATTACACTAAAGATCACATGCAGGAAACTGTAATATAATACTTGATCTTAGACTGGAGGAAAGTAACATTTAAATAGGGGTAAATAGCCTATTTATACAGGTGGCTGAACAAGATTTCTTGAGCAAAATGATTTGAAATGATTGTCCTAGGTTTGAGCTCCCCAATCTAGTGTCCAAAGGAAACCAATGTGAGTTTTTGGCATTCATTTGGTTTTCTTTCACTTTAAAAAAAAAAGTAATTTAAAAATTGGAAACTGGAATTCTGTAAATCAACATTTTATAATTCTTCTTCCCAAGAAACCTTTGAGGGTTTAAATATCACAACATAACCTCTGGTATTTACGTCCTGGGAACTGAAATCCCAGACATCTGGTTGCATAGGGGACATTAGAAGAGAAAACATGCAACAGATCATATGGATGTTACTAACAATGATTTATAGGAACAAAACTACATCTGAATTCTATCCCCAAAAAACACAATTCTTTGATTCTAACATTGGATTCAAGTTTTGTTGTCAAATGCATTTTCATTGGAGAGCTAACATTTTCTTCTTAGGATAATAGTTATCAGGAGAAGCACTTAAAATAGAGTATCATATCAGTTACTTTGCAGTGACAAAAACAGGAAAGATACTCTGCCAAGAAGGAGGCTGACTAAGCACTAGTCAGCTAAATAAACTAAGCAAAAGTGTGCCTTAGCAAACACTGTTGCAGCTAGATAATTTTAAATCCCAGACTTGTTGTTTTTAAGCTCTCCACACTTACTGGCCTCGTTACGCATGTTTTTCCAACTGCTTATACACCCTGGATACCAAATACATTTTTTGGTTCATATTTGGTTATTTGGCTGAGTTTGGGCTGCAGAGTTTTGAATTTGAGCCATGAGGTCCAATCTTCATTACATATTGTTAGTAAACCTAGGTACATGTTTCAGATTTGTATCTAGGAATTTTCTGGAACAAAGACAAAACAAAATTAGAAGAAACGTGGTATAACGTGACAATATTAGCATCCTGAATTTTAAGAAATTGAAAGAAAATGTACATGCTTTCAAAATAGTCTGACTTTATCCATGCCTAATTAATCCTGTCTAGAAACTCTAAATAGAAACAGAGTTTAACCTTATTAGTACTTAAAGAAGGAACTAATAGAAATTGTGAAAACTTGTGAACTAGACTGAGGTCTAAACAAATCCCAGAAGACTCATACTGGTACTAGGAACGCTCAGTGGTAAAGTTCATATGCTTATCAGGAAATAGAGCTTTATTCAAAATCTTGCTCAAAATTAATGTCTGTTCAGAAAGTTTATTCAGATGAGTTCAACAAGATTCATTACTGCTTGGTGTAGTTAGATTGCAGTCTTGGTTTTATCTCCAGAATAACTGATTCAAAAATCACCATAAAGTAGTTGTACATTTACACTGAATATTATTTCATTAAGCTAACCTGTTGCTCTTTCACAATAATATTTAATGGAACCAGACCAGGGGTGGGTTGTGGATCTTTTTGCTGCCGGTTCCTTCAGGGTTGTGCCTTGTGCGCGCATGCAGCAATAAAAAATAGCTTCTGTGCATGTCCAGAAGTAAAAATTACCTTCTGTTCATGTGCATAAGCAAAATCCAAGATGACAACACCCATGGAGACACCGAGGGAACCGGCTCTGTGATGTCATCGCTGAGTTACTAATGGTTCTAAGAACCAGTTAGAACTGGAAGGAACCTACCTCTTATATCAGACTACACTTTAATACACCTGAATTTGTTTGTCTGGTTCAATCATGCAGAAAGGGTCTACTGATATATTCCTCCCTTCAGAGAAATATGTGGGGGGGGGTATATAAGATGATAAGTCTTCTCTGCATTAGCTCCCTTAGTTTCCTTTGGAAGGGAATAATTGTCATCCCCTCCCAAATGCTTTAGCCCAGTGAGTGATTGAATGGTGTCATCTGTTACAATTGTTTTGAATCTTAAACTGTGGCGTGGAAGGAATTGTAAATTCAACTTCTGCAAAGTGTAGGATATTTATATTTTGGTTATATTTTAAGATATTTATATTTTGGTTGTATGATTTTTCTTATTATATGCCAACCAAAGTCTTTTGGATTGGGGCAGCCGAAATAAGCGCTTGGCCTTATTTTTGGGGAGGTCTTATTATTTTTGAGGTGCAGGAGGTGGCGAGCGTGGTCACCTCATGACTGCTGCTGTATTTTGGGGAGGGCTTATTTTAGCACATGCCCTCAAAAGCCTGATTGGGCTTATTATCCGGGGAGGTCTTGTATATATATATATAATGTGTGTGCGTGTGTGCGTGTGTGCATGTGTGTGCGCGCGCATGAGCTTAAGATGTGTGTGTGTGTATTTTTAAAAGAATTTTTAATCATTTCTCAAAGCTACCACAATAAACTGATTTGAGAGAATAGCTGGATTGCTACATGGTAATAAATAAATATTTTAAAAGAATCTTATTTATTTATTTGTTTGTTTGTTTGTTTGTTTGTTTGTTTATTTATTTAGACACACATTTTGTGTGCAGACATTTTGTCCTCCGTTGAAATAAAGGAAGTTTTTGGCTTGTAATTAGGCACTTATTTATTTTGCATACTTGATTTTGGCTAACAAGAAACAAGGGGAAAAATTGCAACTCTGATTAATTTAATTTTTCCCCCTTCTCCTTTCCTTGTTCTTTTTTTCTCACCTGAATTTGGGAAGATATGTAAATTTTAATTAGTCATTTAGCAGAAAAAGATATTTCTCTCTCTCTCTTTTTAATTTCTCCTTAGGTTCATAATGTCCCCATAATGCCTTCATAGCCTAACTATTATTACTACTTCTGCTACTACTCATCTTCTTAAAGTGTGCAAGGACTGTTAAGATGTTTTCTAAAATAACTCTATAACAGTTGGATAGTTTAAATGTCATTTTGTTTTAAATATATTTTGTATTTAATTTCCCCCCTTTTTTGTAGCACTCCATGTGGGGTGTGGAATAATTTTGCTGATATAATTTGTATATTCAAGATGGATCTGGCAATTGCCTCCCTCCCTTGTTCTCTATTTCTAATATTACATTATTTTAATGGCAATTCCTTTTGTACCATGAAAAGTTAAAAAAATGGAAAGTAAAACTTTTTTCTTAAAAGAGGTCACAAATAATAAGCAGCTCTTACTGAACACTTGAGTGAGGAAGATGGGTTTATGTGGTAATTCAAAACATGCAATATTTTTTTATATATGAATCAACTTTTGTTCCAAACTGATAACTGAAAAATAATTTCAGATAAAGAGGGCTGTTTTTGTAAATACTTGCTGACTGCGATATTGTGAGAGTTATTGATAGACAAAAATATGAGTACTTCAGAACCTATATGTAATTGTTTTTCACATTTTTATATTACATTATATTCCATATCCTTTTATAGATCGTTAGCATAGTACTAACCACCTCAAACAATACTTAGATTCATAATATGTTGCAGGATTTTATGTATGAATTTCACATAATGGATATTTAGTGTTTATTTTCAATGTGAGGGTAAATTTTCCTTTTTCAACATATAAGATTGTTTCATTTAAATTATTCCTGATATCGCAATTAAAGGCACCTGATATAGTTATTATAATTATTTCAGACCACACTCTTGTCAGGTGATAGGTGCACAACTGGAAGACTTGAAGGACCAGGTTAAGAACAGGTAATTCTGGAGAAAAATGATCTATGCAGTTATTAAGATCTGACTGGATGGCATGCTTTCATGAAAATAACAGTCTCATTTGACAATATATATATAGACACATTTTTCAAATGTCCTTTAACTATAGTTTTGATGAATAACAATTATTTTATTAAGCAAATATACTAGGGATTTGACATTATCACTGTTTCAGTATGGAATACAGCAAAGGCCATTATTAGAGATTGCATTTATGCTCTCACATCAACAAAAGAAACAATGATTAGATAAAGAACTGTAGTCAGCTTTTGAAAGAAAAAGTTAAAGATCGCTAATACTTTTTGTGTCCCCTTCATCTCCTGGGCAGCTCATATCTTTGGCCTATACCAGGGGTGTCAAACTTGTGGCGTCACGTTGTCATCATGTGATGTATTGTGACTTCCCCCCCTTCGCTAAAATGGGGGTGGGCATGGCCAGTGCGTTACGTATCCAGCCCACAGGCTGTGAGCTTGATGCCCCTGGTCTATACTATGGGTATCCAATCTTCTGGCTTATCTGGGCTGCATTGAGTGAAGAGGAATTGCCTTAGGCCACATATAAAATATATAATAGAGGTATTGTACATAAATCATATAATAATTGTAAAAGTTTACCAGGCTGGGAAATCAAAGTCTTGCAGAGCCCATTACAGCATTCTAATCCGTACCATATATATTTATGCAAAGACCTCTTGGTCAAAACTGTTACCAGCTCTTTGTGCAAGAGCTGAATGTTTGAAAGGATCCCCACATTGCACACTAGTCTCAGATGGGGAAGTGCAACCCTAGTGAAAATAAGTTTGGATCTGGGTTGAGGAGGCATATAGAGTCAACCACTCAGGACTGTCTGGACAGAGCCTAAGATGTTCCCCTCCCTTCCATCCAAACCTACCTGGCCACCAGGCACTGGGTTAGGATTTTAATTAATCTGGGATCAAGATGTACAGCTGGGTATTCTTAACATATTGGAACAGTTTTGTATACATTTTAAATAAAAGGGGAAAGAGCACCAATCCCTGTGGCACTCAACAAATAAGGGTCTGGTGCAATCTCTCCTCACATGTCAATATTGATAGAAATCAGTCACAAAGAAAGGAGATGAATCATCATAAAACTGCTTACTATTTCCAACCACTTTAAGTGGTCTAAAAAGATACTCTGGTTGATGGTACCGAAAACTGCTGAGAGATCAAGAAGGATGGATCCATCTTGACTTTGCCACAGGCAATGAATAATTGCAACGAAAACTGGCTCCAAGCTAAACATTCAACTGAAGGGATCTAAATACATATCGTATTGTATATTATTCTATTGGAAATACATGCTGAACCATTTTTCAATTATTCAGTGAGATAAATATATTGTTGTCCCAAAACTAATACGATTATGTAGTTCACACAACAACTTTTGGCAAAACCAAATGTATTTCCTTTCTTACTTACAAAATTTCCTGAATGCATGTCTTGAAAATGAGTAAGACTGAGTTTTGGCAGGGTTACCAAACTGCCCAAGTTAAAGTAAAAGAGAATATTGCTGCAAAAAAGAAATGATTTTGTTTTAAACTGAGGCAGATTTAAATTTTATTCCTTTAGCAAATACTTTGACAACAATGCCCTTTTAGGATCTGCAAAGCATGAGTGATAATCAAAATATGCAATGGTTTAACATTTAATGAGCCTGATTTTATAATTAAGGACTAGTGATGGACAGTTTGAAATAAGGACCTTGGAACTTATTTAGTTGTTAAACACTTCTCCTATTAAATAACATAGGATGCTGGAGCCAGCTATCTGGGAAGAAAAGATTGTATTTATATTCATTTATAAATAAATCTTTTGCAGCCAACGCTTGTGACAACTTATAAGTGTATGAACAGATGGAATTACTAGATTGCAACCTGGAGATGTAGTGCACCTGAAATGTTGTCATTAAAATTGAGAGAGAACCTGGGGGAAGGAGTTGGCAGAAGAAGCTGATACTGCTTTATCTTCTGATATATAAGCAAATTTAAAGCTGCAAGCTGGGCTGAAATCTTTCCTCTGCTTTAGCATTTTTTCATATAATGTCATTCCTTCTTCTGATCACTTGCAAGGAATTGAAAATTTCACTGACGGAGCAATTATCTCCCACTCTTCCCATCCTTCCCTTTTAACTTTGGGAGATTCTTTCAAACAACATACAGTAGATTGGAGTTGCACTGGGCTAGTGGTGGACAAGAATCAGTGAATGCTCTTGTACATTTCTTTCTAACCAGTAAATCTTAAACAAAACCATGCCACAGAGAGTAAGCCACGCCTGTTACACATGAAACATTCTCTGAATAAATAGGCAAATGGAAAGGTAAGGATTCTTGCATTCACACTGAGAATGTTTTATATTTTCTTTCAACCTAACTGGCATACGAGGACACATATATATTATGGAACAGTGTAGCCAAAGAGGTGGGGGAAAATGATGAAGCAGCATTTTATTATGGAAATTTGCTTGTAAAAATCCATAGATTAGACATGCACAAAAATGTGGAATTATTACAATGTTTCCTGTTACTACATGGGATGGAGCATTCTTAAAATGATTTTAAAAAGTAGCAAAACAATAAAAGCAATATATTTGTTTTATTTGCCATTTAGCTATACATTTCCCCTTCAGCTCAAAGAGCTTGTGCTTGTTTTATATAAGACATATTTGTGCTAGTTCATGTTTATATGTAAAGGTCCTGTACAAGCTAATGCAGTAAGAAGTACATAAAAAGCTACAAAGTATGGCAATTTTATTACTGCATAACTTAAGAGAAAATTGTTGTTTCACATGTCCCACCCATTTGTCTCCACTGAGTAGATAATCTCATAATATAATATTTCCTAGTTCCTGTTCCTTAATTGTCCATTAACACATTCCAAATGGATTAGCCAAGTATTAGTTTAACACTTTCAATCCTGATCAATATCAAATGATACTGGGACATACATGGGCTTAACATCTATGCCCCTCAATAGCATGTATCTACCCTTTTCATCAGACAAATATCCCTAGGAACAGTCTATGATATTGCACCATCTTGATACTTTAATCTAACTACATCAGTCTCAATTTATTAGCTAATTTCTGGTTTACTTTTCTTTACAAAATCCATTCTCCATTAATATCTAATTTTTAAAAAAATGGAACTTAGAAGGGTTTTAATCCAAATTTCGATCTGTTGATAAAAAGGCTGAATGAAAAAAGGTCATATTTATATTTAATTTTCATTCTTCATGTTTGGATTATATTTGGATTTTATGTGTTGTCTGCTCATATTTTCAAAATCATAAACTTCTATGTTTACATGAGCAGATATTTTTTCTGTTTCAGAAGAAAGATTAAATTGATTGGATAGGAAATAAATAATTTTGAAGCAATCTTGCAAATAGGCTCTGATTTTTATGTTGAGATAGTAAGATGATTAACATACTAGCTTTTTATTTTAAAATGTCAGATGTGCCTTCACATCTGTTCATGTAATCTAGGTTCCGGGTTCCACCAAAGGCCAGGAAAACAAACAAAAAATCCTTCACAGATAGGTTTAAGCATTTTCAACATTTGCTAATCAGATATATCATTAAAAGGAAGTCCTAGTTAATAAGTAATTAGCATTCGTTAAGCAATTTTCAATTATACTGTTTTGTTTTGTTTTGTGACCTTTAGAACATCATTGCTGGTCTGATGAAGATAAAGTATATTTGAAGATACTGGAGAATTTAAGTAATTTTTTGAGATACGGAAGGGAACTAAGTATGCATGTAATTTATATGTATGTGCAGTTAGGTGCCATCCAACAAACTGAGTCTGAATTGTTCATAGTATAATAAACAATACAAACACAATACAAAAGAAGATAGGATCCAGTTATTTTAGATAAAAATAAATATACATCCAACGTTTGCCTTAATACCCAAGATGGGGGACTACAACCTGGTCTTATATGATCTTATAGAAAACCATAGGAATCACATGAATTTCAGGGGAAATGTTACTTCAAAAGTCAGGTCAGATGACAGAACACGTATTTCCTAAGTCCTGAGAGAAGGCACTGTTTAATTGAAGGTAACGGGAGTGGGTCAACTGAACTGGACATACCCATCAGGCAGAAACAATGAGGGACAGGACAGGACATTTTTTTAATTGGCCAAACGTGATTAGACACAGAAGGAATTTGTCTCTGATGTATAAGGTCTCAGTATTCATACAAACAACCAAGTAATAAGTCATAGATAATAAATCATAGTTACAATCATAAAGCATAAGATACAAACAAGTGATACCAATGGGCAGACAGTCCCTCAAATAACCTAGCTGAATGCCACATAGGCCTTTACAGATGATGACTACTATTACAAGGTAGTCCAGACAAGGAGCACACCCAGGAGTATTAGCTCTATCTTTATTGTAATCACATGAACAGAAGTCTTGCATGTCTGAATGTACATCTCTCCCCACTCACCTTTACATTCCAAAAAAAAACTAGGGAAGATCCCTCTGAGACATTTGCCTGAACTAACAGTAAAAGAAATACCTTATCCAGTTACTTAGGAAGCACAAACTAGCGTTTATCTCAGATAACACTACAAAATTGCAGCTCTACAGAAAGATTGGAGCGATCTGTTTTCTTTTTGGTGAGCATTGGTTCTAATACTCCATTGGCAAGAGATCCCGCCTCTAGCTTTATGGTTCTTTATGTTCTGAAGCTGGTGGCCATAAGAACAGCCATAAGAAGTTCACACTGCTTTTTTTTTGTGAGATTAGAGAGTGGTAGAAATCAACAGTGGAGATGCCCTCTGGTTGTCAAAGAGTCTTAATTCTTTTGAGTGAAAAGGGCAGTTCTTCCTGCACCCTGCTAATTCTCTGCTGAATAGCCAAAGCTCTCATCTCAAAAGGAGATTTCATTAGAATTCAGTTCTATGGCATATTACGGTATTATATTCAATAAAAAATATTTCAACATAAAGAAATATTACTTCAGTTTGATTTGTTCTAGACTGAAGAATTTATGCTGGTTGAAAGCCTACATGAAGTTAAAATGTTTTGACTTAAAAGGCAGACTTAAAAGATAAGTTAAATTGTCTATTCAGTTTCATGATCCATGATAGTTTATATTGGATGAACAATGCAGCTGTTAAGGATATAAAGCATATAAATAGGAGCAGTGAAAATGACAGTGTAATAATGTTTACTTGCTTACTAATCTGTGGGTAAATGGGTAATTGATAGGTAGGAGAATGCACAAAGAATGGAATGCAGATTTCAGAAAATATATGCTTTGTAACACTAAGGAAGGTAGACATAACAGGAGACAATGTTGAAATTTTGATATAATGAAAGGCTAAACTGTCACTTTATGACATATATTCAGAGATGTTTCATGTCTCCTTCTTGGGCCACTAATCTATCAGGCAGATTATGAAAATGTGGAGGTGTGAGACTGATGACAAATTGTTCCTTAAAATACTTGAGCAGCTGCATACTACTGAGAAGCAGGAACAGTAAGTGGTATTCATATGGCACAAAAATGGCTGGAGATGCTGCACAAATGACCAATATGGAAGACAGTTCCTCTCTTGTACTGGACAATGAGTGGCACAAGTGTGTGGCTACCACAGAGGAAGCTCAATGTCACTTGCTATACAGGTGACCAGACTGACACTAGAAGCAAGCCTCCCTAAGATCATGTTGGGCATGAGGCAATTTTTTTAGTTTTGGTCTTGGAAAGGTGCATATATTCTGTCCTGTTGCATTATAGGCAGCTCTTGATTGGTGACCACTCATTTAGCAACCATTCAATGTTATGACAGTGCTGAAGAAAGTGTGTTACCCGGTGTTTACGCTTATGCCTCTTGCAGTGTCCCCAGAGTCACATGATCATGAATTGGGTACTTGGCAACTGATGTGTATTTATGATAATGTGATTGTCATTTGTGACTGTCCCAGTCAGCTTCCAATAAGCAGAGTCAGTGGAAGAAACTGGATTTGCTTAGTAAACGTGTGACACATTTAACGGCATGTCAGAAAAAGGTTATAAAATCAGGGTGTGATCACATTATGATTCATTTAATGACTGCATCACAACCAAAATTCAAATCCTAGTTGTGGTCATAAGTCTAATAACTGAGACTTACAACCTGTGTAGTAGCTTCTCCTCTATTAGTCTGAACTGGAGGACAAAACTCTAAAAAAGTCACCAAATGCTAGAAAATGAAAGATTACATATATATCTTAGGCTGACTATTAGGTTGTGGAGTGGGATTGTTTTGTAGGGTGCCACCTCCCTACTCACAAGGTTTTCAATAAAAGCTGTAGAAAAAGTTGAAGTTTATAAAGCTTTCATCCCCTTTAGGTCAGGATTTTATGAATCCCTAAAATTCTTTTCCATATCTAGCTTGAGACAACTTTGCCTGCATCAATAAGATGAGAAGTAGAATCTTAACAAAATCCACTGAATGTTATTAAAGAAATAACTAATGTGCCCTGAGAAATCTAGGGATTAACAGGCAATTTTGAGGCTTCAAAGATCAGTCTTTAATATATTTTAGAACTAACAATGAATCTATCTATGATATTTTTCATAGTCTAGCTCTTTTTTTCTACCTGTACCAAGTTAATCACACCAATTTAATTTGTTGTTGTAGCTCATATTACAGATAGTTCTTAAGATACGACTATCCATTTAACAACAGTTCAAAGTTACAACAAGCTTGGAAAAAGTGACTTATGACCAGTGGTGGGATTCAGCCAGTTTGCACCACTTTGGGAGAACCAGTTGTTAACTTTCTGAGCAGTTTGGTGAACTGGTTGTTGG
>JANHFT010002258.1:240653-261313 GCA_032467955.1 Pseudoxenodon macrops | reverse complement strand
TCCGGAGGCTTCAGGATGCTTCCCAGAAGCCTCTGGAAGGTAAAAAATGGCCCCACAAGCAAACCGGAAGTGCGTTTCCAAACTTCTGGTTTGCCTGTAGGGTCGTTTTTCACCTTCAGGAGGCTTCCCTGAAGCCAAAAACAGCTCAACGGGCAAAAAGGAAGTCCTGTTGGGCTGTTTTTCACCCTCTGGAGGCTTTAGGGAAGCCTTCTGAACCCTCTGGAGGGCAAAAAATGGCCCAATAGGGGGGGGGCGTGTGCATGTGCAGTGCAGTGTGTGTCAGGTGTGTGTTGTGTTGTGTGCTGGCATGCATATGCACGCCAGCTCGCGCGGGCCACCATTTTTGGCATGCAAGAAGGAAAAGGTTAGCCATCACTGTCCTAGGAAATGCCCTGAGAATATAGCAAAAGAAAAATATTTTTGTTTACATTATTGTGGCAAACATAGTACATTGTTTAGAGAAATGGAGTAATAAATGTAAATGCAACAAGTCAGTATAACATTACTTTTGTGTATGTGGACATATCCTATGGTTATATATCATCTGGAGCAATATGAGGTATGCTTAGTTATGAAAAATGCAAACTGAAATGAATCATACAGTGTGCTGTTCGTATTTGCAGTGTTTATAGCTGCAAAAAGCTGCAACAAGTCAAGTCCCAATGGCATTATTCCCTTCTTTGTACTTTCAATCCCGAACTACCTCAAGGCAATTTTTGAAAATCACTATTTAATTATACCAAACTAACTAACCAGTCAGTTCTTCTCCTTAAAGAAATAACTTCAAAATTAAAAGAAAAAATACCTGAAAATTGTTTAATAAACAACAAAAATCCTTGAAATTTGATCAATTGCCTGAGAGTCCTCTTCTTTCATACTTTGCCTATAAATAACCTAATTGAAAGCTTGACAGGCAGTTCATATCAATAATTCATTTCTACAAATCAGATATAAATGTATCCTTCCACCATTTTACAATTATTATTTTCACTATTCTGGGTACACAGTTTTGAAGAATTGATACAATTTAAAATATATCCCAAAAATATGAATATAGCCCAGCAGAATACAGACATCATGAATCTGCAACAATTGGTCTAAAGTTAATTTGTTATTTCAGTAAAAGGTATGGCAATGATATCTTATGTTATTGTTAAACACCATTAAACACTTAGATGTCCATGTATTCAAGCTAGAGTTTTTGTTTATATTTTCTTCTTCATTTTGATCCCATGTAAGCCATCTTCTATTAGTTTACAAAGATGAAAAAATGAGTTTCTTTTATTTATTTATTTATTAAATTTATTTGTCGCCCATTTTGTATTGAGACAACTCTGGACACTTATTATCCCAAAGTTTGCACAACCAATTATTATTGTCCACAAGTTCTTAGGAAGAAATGTATCTTCTCACCCTTTTGTTGTTCCACCTCTGTTGGTGGGCAGCACAGCTACCATCCATGTCTATCATTGGAACAGGGAGGGACAAGAATCGCATTTTGGGGAATAGATTTCTGGAGTTCCTGAGATTAGACATTTGGTGATACAAAACAAACATGTCATTGTGTTGGAGTAATGCTACCAAGAAAAGCCACTTGTATTTAGGAACATAATCAGATGTTATGCTCCCCACATAAATGCATGTAATGTATTAGACACATGCATAAGCTGACTCATATCTACAATGGGTTTTATAATGTTTATAATTCTTTGAAAAAGCTGAAAAGTATTAAAAAAGCACTAAATAGTGTGCAAATATTTTTGAAGATACACAATTCTGATATTCAGTAGAAATATTATGTAGCTGCCAAAAGACCACAAATTCAGATGTGTTTAAGTAAATCTCTACATATGTCACAACCAAGTCATACATTTTTCAAGCCATCTGTTCCCACATATACCTGCCATCCCTTTGTTTTCTCATTTAGCTACTTGTTATATGAAGATAAAAACAAATGTAGATTCAGAAACTTTTTAAAAAAATTAAAATTCTGTTCCTGTAGTTTTCTGTTCAATTTTTAAGAAGAAAAATTGGAGTCTCTTTCCATGCTGAGAAATTGTACTACATATTGGACCTATTGCCCCTTCTTGGCTCAAGGTTATAACCCAAAGAGTGTTAAGAATGTTTAGTTTGCTGATAGGACAAAAGGGCAATTTTGAATGATATCTCTCCTTGGCCTTTCAATGCAATCAGATTCTAGATAAGATAAAAGATTTTTACCTGGGCACAAGATGTAACAATGGTACAACATAAAATGATAAAACTAAGTCGACTAAAGTATAGTTGAAGACCGTATAATTAATGTAAAAAATTTTCAGGAAATTATTTTGCTTCTTACACCTATTGCATTTATTTTCATGATTTGTCTGGCAAACTGTTCAGCAATCTTTAGACCATTTATGCTCAGATAAAATGGATTGAATAAAATTAATTTGTATTTATTCAGTTATGCTTTAACTTTAGCTCAATATACTAAATAACACTTAGGAATGAAATTCCATTAACAACCTCACTTTCCAAGCCAATCAGAAAGCAGATGGTGACATTTTCCTTCATTATGTTTTTAATATTTTTTCAGGATTTCACTTGAAAAGTCAAACTAATTTCAGAGGCTTTGAAACACAGATCTTGATTCATAAAAGAGCATAACCTTTGATTTCAAAATGGATCTTTACTTCATATGCTTATGAAAAATGTTTCAGGTTGTATTATTGCATCAATGCTTTATAATGTTTTGTGGAGATGACATATCTGCCAATTTTTTAGGATGAGAAACAGGTTCATTGGCATCAAGGTTTTGTACATGACATTCACAAAAGTGACAGGAATTTTGTCATGATGCTACAATATTTGGTTTTGGTTTGGTTGTTCTGCTTCCACTTGTGTTGCACAGATAGTTGCAAAAATTTATTGATTTATTTTAGCTCCTCTGCTTTTTCCATCAGCCGTTCTGTCTATCAGGTCCTAAATGGAAGGATTTGGCCCAAGGAGACATTAATAACTGGGGATAGAGTAGTGTTTGCTACTCTCAGAGTGTTCCTTTCCTACACCCAAACTAAAGGAAACATTAGGGGACTGGAGGCTAAATGTCTAGTTTAATGAAAAGAAGGACTAGGGTATACATGATAGCAGTGTTCCAATATCTCAGGGATTGCCACAAAGAAGAGGGGGTCAAACTGTTCTCCAAAGCACCTGAGGGTAGAACAAGAAGCAATGGGTGGAAACTAATCAAGGAGAGAAGCAACTTAGAACTAAGAAGAACTTTCCTGACAGTTGGAACAATTAATCAGTGGAACAACTTGCCAGAAATTGTGAATGCTCCAACACTGGAAATTTTTAAGAAGATATTGGATAACCATTTGTCTGAAGTGGTGTAAGGTTTCTTGCCTAAGCAGGGGGTTGGACTAGAAGACCTCCAAGGTCCCTTCCAAGTCTGTTATTCTATTCTATTAAAATCAAAACTTCTTAAAATTATCATTAATTCCAAATAGCATATTATATGATAGTAAACATCCTGGAAAAAATAGTTTTATCTGCTACTGGATTGTGTGGGTTGGTTAGTCATCATGAAGAACTTTGGGATTTAATTCAAGTACCAGTCTGTAATTTTACTTGGGCTCGTCGATTATTCTAAAAACTTGGCAGATATGAGAAAAGATTGCTTTTTTTTAAAAAAGAAAGAAAATGTTTAGGCAGAATTGTAGTTATACAATGTTTCATACAAATCATTGCAAAATTCAAAGATTTCATCAGTGCTTAACATATACGTTGTTCTTTGAAGTATATAAGAGAGTATTTGTACTCTTCTATTTCCTAGAAATAAAGCTTGTCATAACAATGAATTAGGAGAGTTCGAAGTAGAATTTGAGAGGAACTTCCAACTAAATGGAGAGTAAAGTTTTTTTTAAGAAAGTGAATTCCCAGCCAAATGGAAAATGTATGCTAGTAGACAACAGAGGATGCCTTATATACTCATCACACTTGTGCTTCAGGCACGCATTCAACAGTGACAATTTGCAGTTCTTGGTTCAGGCACTAGAGGCACTCTATTCAAGGTATGATTTAATATCCAAAATGCTAACATAAACTCATGTTTTTCATTCAGCGTGTACAAGTAATAACTTCAGATACAATTCTACAAATTATTTTAATATTTTTGGCTTTCCCACACACTTTTTATTTTGAGCCATTGATAAACGAAAAACAATGAAGGACCCACAGGAAAAAGAAATGGGCGTGGATGGGCTAAAATGTTTTGGTTTTTTTATTTGCCCCTGGGATTCTTAAATTTTATATAGGGGTGATCTTCTCATAGTTCACTGAACAGATTTATCACAATTTATTAACTTCACATTAAAACCAAAAAAAGTTCAAAGTAAGAAAGGGGAGGAGTGGAGTCAAATGTCTTCATGTCAAATGATTACTCATAAAGGGCAGGGCAGTTGCGCTGGGGGCCTTTGTGCTGAATTCCAATCAGGAAACTGATTAGCTTTTACTCAATCTGGAAATGCAGACTGGAAGAGTGACGTTCCCAGGCTGGTCCACCTTCTATTATTTCTTGTATCTAAGTATTTATGAGACCTAAAGACAGTCTAGGCTGAGGTTTCTTTTTTCTATTCTGCTCCATCTACCTGATTCCGTATCACTTATAGACATATATAAGTTGCTTTTTAATAGACTTGAAAAGGAATTTTACATAGGAGATTGATTGGCTTGGCATTTGAGGATTTCACCTTCTTCATATAGCTGTATAATATATAAATATTACTGCTGCATACTGATAATATTAGTTACTGCATATTAGTTACTGTTGATTTAAAACAGTGAGCACTGGCTAGATGTTTCTTGTAGTTAGTCAGAATTTGGGCATTTTGTACCCAGTAAGAAAATCTCAGAAACAGTTCAGTTCAGAGTCTTCACTTTTTAATCAGTCCCAGATATGATCAACTTGGATAGTTCCTACAACTCTCTACGTTTTCCTGGCATACATATAAGAGAAGAAATGCCCAAAGTTAAACAGTATGCAAGTTTAATAAAGTATTATTAAAAATAAAATTAATTGGCAAATACACGAAAGGACCTATCAGAAATTATGTTAAAGATCTATTTTAAATTGTATTCATGTAAAATTGTTCTCCTTTCCTCCTTGTTCATTGTCTCCTATTGTCATTGTAGTGCTTTGCACAGTAGGTTGATGGCTGATTTGTCTGAGTGCCAGTGTTTCAAGAATTTTCTAGAATTTGTAGATTTAGCTTGGTCTAGGATGCTTCCAGTCTACTAGCTGAAACTATGATTAAATCTGTCCATGTGTTGGGAAATTAAATAGTTTTCACCAAGTCTTCTGAATGTGCATTGCTAGTCTGCCTTATAAAATGGCTTTTACAATCCATGCACTGTATGCTGTAGATCAGGGCTGTCAAACTCCCGGGCCATGGGCCGGTTGCATCATGCACTGGCGACGCCCAGTTTAGCAAAGGGGAAAAATGACCTGATACATCATGTGACGCTTCCGTAACGACGTGAGTTTGACACCTCTGCTATAGATGACTCTTGGTTTTTCTTGTTAGGCTATTCAATCCTTTTGTTTACTTAAGATATTTTGGAGGGCTTTAGTTGGTTCATGTGCTATGGAGATGCCATGTGATTATAATAGTCTATTGGTTATTTCTGAAATGCTTTTTATGTATGACAGTATTATCCTTCTCATAGCATTCTCATGTTATCCCTTGTGCTATAGAGGGTTGGGCCATCAGGCACCTTTTGATAAATTTGCATGGGTATCCATTCTGTTGGGAATTTTTGTATAGGCATGTTCAAAAAACAGCTCCTCTTGTGGGAGGTTGCTTTGTTATTTTGCTAGTGGGAGTCTGGGTGGTTTTTCCATAGAGTTGTATTTCTAATTATCCCCATTTCCTCTGCTGAGAAGACTATCCAGGAAGGATAATGGGTTGCTGTTTTCTTTTCCCCTTGTGAATTTTACCCCTTTGAATATGTTGCTAATAGTTTCACGTGTCTTCTCTAGTTGTTTGTTTTATGTTATGACAAAGCTGTCATCTACATACTGGATCCATACTTTTGGTTGTATTCATAATTGCTGTAATTTCTTGACATTGCATTGCAGTTTCTGCTATGAATCTTGGAAGTTTTGATCCCATAGTTGGTTAATCAAGCTGGTTGGTTAATCACAATCAATGGATTCAATATTCAGTTGACAAAAAAAGGTAGACCCTCTGCTTGCTGGAAAATGTTAGAAAGACACAGAGAGGGAGGGAGGGAGGTGGGAGAGAGAGGGTTATGCCCAGGATCAAATCCATCAGGAATATAGAAGTGTATTTGCTGTTTTTAAGATAAGCAGAATGTATTATATATTCCTTTTTAGTCTTCTGAAGAAAACCATATTAAACTTAAACTTATAACAAAATCCTTCTTCTTCATAATAGTATAGAGGGAAAAAGTAATGGTTTGGAATGAGACATTTGAACGTACAACTCATTTGATGTAAGAATAAGTAAAAAAAGTCTTGCAAGGATATTATCTTGTAAGCACCTACGGTTCAAATGATTTTATTATGAACTGCCAATTACAGACATTACTTCTGGGTATATATGAGAAGATAGTTTGAGCAATGTGCGTGTTCCCTTCATAAGAAAAAAGATTGCAAAGTCATTTGTCAAGCGTGATGCAGTATTCGAGCACAGAAACAGAGCAATGAAGGCATTTGACAGCCTTTTATTGATAAATGAAAGTGTACAGCTTTCAGATTATGCAAATAGAGGTAAAAAATTGCAGAAGACATTAAGATGTAGTTTGAAGAATTGAGGTGCCATCTAGTGGAATATTTCAAGAATACTGAACCTGCATTCAAAGAGAAATCTCTTCAAAGCCTATTCAGGAAAAGGGGAAGGAATATTTTCTTGAGAATTAATATCAGTTTTTGATGGTTATGTTTTGTACTACTTTTGGAAATGGTACCAACTGTAATTTATTTTGACTTTTTTATTTTTTATAAAAAGTTAACAGTGTACAACTTCAATGTGTATTAAAACTTTGCTAAAATAAATGTCACATTAAAAAAAAATTAACTTCTTCCTCTTCAGAAGAAGGCATCTTCAAACTGAAGACAAATGTAGGTAGCTCTATGTTTTATAATTATGAAAAAATGAAATATCAACCATTACTTTTTTTCTCTGACATAGTAACCCAAAACCGCACAACTGGAAGATCTAATTTATTTCCATCTATATTCTGCTTTAAACGGTAACATCTCAATTTGCTTCTCTTTCTCTTTATTCAATAGTCAGTTTGTTGAAGCATTTAGAAAACTTCAATGCTTATGAACTTTTTGTTAGCCCACCATTTTCTACCTTTACTGTGAATTTTAGAAGTCATTCTATTAACTGGGGGATTAAACATTACACACTTTTAACAGCACAAAATGATACACATGAAGTCAGTTTTCCAACAATAGTCAGTCCTATTAAGTGGGGCAATTGTAGGTCAATCAGCTGTGCAGTTGGGGAAAATCTGGAGAATACAAATAAGTATAGAGAAGTTTTTATGACCAGTAACTGGGAATTATTGTCAGGATCTATTATAGAAATATGTTAACTCCAGTAGAAATCTGAATGAGGAAAGACATCCTATGTTAAAACTATTCAATCACATTCTTTCGTGTTTGTACAACCAATTCACACACACCCTTTTTAAAAAAAATTATTTTGGGCAAATCTGCATCATTGCCTCTAATCATTTTGTGATTTGTTAACCTACTTAAGACATAATATTTTTTCCAAGTACACTTTTCTCACTATCACTATCACAGAACACAGGATGTCCATGAAGCAGGTGGCAAAAGACCAGCATGGCAGCTAGAGCCACATGTAAAATAGGTGGGGCTTTGGTCATTTGGACACAGCCACAATTTTGACTTTTTTAATTGTGTCCTGTGAGTCATCTGTTGCTAAACTAATTGGAAGGAACTTATAAAAGTCTGCCTGCTCTTAGTTTATATACCAAGTCTCAAGGACACTGGAATGCTAATCTGTATTTATTTAAATGTTTCTGTGATAACAGTAGTAGGAAAAGGTGGCACTCAGATTATAATAAAATATACTAGATGTTCCAGGAACAAACCAAAACTGGAACATTTCTTTAACTACTTGCTCAGTAGCAAAACTGATTACCAATTTATGCTTGAGGAAAACTGTACCTGACTTTATTAAGATTTCCTTTGCTATTATTTTTTTTAATGAAAAACCTTTGTTAATGTGATGTACAGTAATTTCCATTTGATGGCATCTCTGACATGCCCTTTATAGTTCGCATTTAACTCTCATAATACCTGCAGCTGCCAAAAAAGCCAATGCAGTCCTAGGCTGCCTTAACATAGGAATAGACTCAATATCATGTGAAGTATTAATACCCCTTTATAATGCCTTGGTACGATCACGCTTGGAATACTGCATCCAGCTTTGGTTGCCACTATATAAAAAAGATGTTGAGATTCTAGAAAGAGCAGAGAAGAGTAATAAAGATGATTAGGAGACTGGAGGCTAAAATATATAAAGAATGGTTGCTGAAATTGGATATGCCTAGTTTGATGAAAAGAAGTACTAGGGGAGACATGATAGCAGTGTTCTGATATCTCAGGGTTGCCACAAAGATGAGGGAGTCAAGCTATTTTCAAAGCACCTGAGAGTATATAATATACCAAGATATTCGTTCAAGATACTGGTGAAAAGTAAACAAAAAAGAATAAATGCACAATGGTAGAATACTTCACCAGTGATAGAAGTGGATTATAGATCACTAAACCTTAGGACATCATATATTTGTTAGATTATAAAGTGTGATTTAGATTTATCCTTCTGGAAACTTTCTGACCCACTCAGTTATGATCTACCATACACAAGTCCTTGGGCCATGTAGATTTTTCTTGCTACTCTAGGCATCAGCAATGATTGCACTAAACACTTGTTATTTCTATTCTTTGTGCTAATAACTGAATACATGATCTACTTTTCCAAGTTGAATGAATTCTGACTTGAACAACATGAGCTTATCATGCCTCCCTTCCTTCCCAACATTCACAAACATCTTCAAAAACAGAGGAGATGTCAAATTACAAAGAAAAATCCAATAACAGAATGGACTGACTTGTGAACCACTGTGTAGCCAAGAACTTTTTTTTAAAACCACAAACCTTAGGTTTGCTTGCTTTTTCTTTTAACTGGCAGTTCAGTTTTAACTCATCTCTGACAGGCTGAAACAATATAGCCATGGAAAGACAAATGGAATACATTATTTTACAGATTGTTTGATTGATTATGTGCCATAGGTTTCTTTTATCCCTAGCAACCACATAGATTTTCTCCATGATGATCTATATCCAACCTATGCTTTCAAGTCACTGAATGATACATCAGATATCTATTTAAATAAATAAATTCACTAGCCAATTTTTTAATTGGAATGGTTGGGAATTTCTTTTAGTTCATTAAATAAATAGGCCATCTAAAGCATGCACATTTCTTCATAGCTGGGAAAGAACTTGATAGTTGGGAAAGAATGTTGAACTGACAGTTTTGTCCATGCTTTAGTTGGCTTCCCATAGATTAATGAGTTCTTCCAACTGATTAAGGGGCTGGAGGCTAAAATATGTGAATAACAGTTGCAGGAATTGGGTTTGTCTGGTCTAGTGAAAAGAAGGACTAGGGGTAACGTGATAGCAGAGTTCCAATATTTGAGGGGCTGCCACAAAGAAGAAGGGTTCAGCCTATTCTCTAAAGTAGCAGAAGGCAAGACAAGATACAATGGATGGAAACTAATCAAGGAGAGAATTAACCTAAGAGAACTAAGGAGAAATTTTCTAATAGTGATAACAATTAAGCAGTGGAACTGTTTGCTTTCAGAAGTTGTGGGTGCTCCATTACTGGAGGCTTCTAAGAAGAGACTGGACAGCAACATGTCTAGAATGGTATAAGATCTTCTGCCTGAGCAGCTGGTTAGATTAGAATACCTACAAAGTCCCTTCTAACTCAGTTATTCTCTTAACTGTTTTTCTATTTTACCACCAATTATCTAATGGAATCCTTTTTTATTAATATAATTTTTTCAGTGTCACACGGTTGCATAAAAATCCAATAAGATAGATAGCCAGATGAAACTTTTAAAATCTATTAAAACAAATCACCTGTTTTGCTTCTTTCTTTTCTATAATTAGTTCTTTCCCCATTTGAATTCCCTTCTTCACTTTTTTGCACACACAAAAAACATTTCCTATAACAAGTGAATGCTAGTAGGGTGACTTCAACACCAATTCTCTTAGATGTCAGCCCTTACTTTGAACTTAATATTCATTTATTATTGAGTTTGAGGAAAATTCACTTCTGTCCATGCCTACACTGAATAGTTTACAAGAGATATATGCCATGACTTGATCAGTGTTCTATTGTTCTATTCAACCAGTGCAATCATGAAGCTGTGATGTGTTTTATGAGTAAAAGACGTAATAATAAAACTAAATTAAAATGTAACCTTCTTTGAAATCTCTGTAAAAAGTTGCTGGAACCAGTTTATATATCAAGAAATGTAACTTTATCACATAACAGTTGTTAACAGTGCATATAAAAAGCCATCAGCTTATTTTAAAGACTGTTTATCTATGGAAACATTCAATCGGATTGAAAAAGACACTATGGTTCCAGTGGATAGTAGCTGGCATAGTATAATTACTCTGATGTTTTAAAAAAGCATTTTAAAGACGTCAATGTACCATTCTGTGTGAAACGAGCATATCCTGTGGAAGCATATCCTGTGGAAGTTGAGGATAAATTGTACCTATGGTCTAGAAATTGGTAAGCAGAATTCAGTGTATGGGAGAGTTTGTTTCACTATCAATTTTCCTTTGCATAGAAAGCATAGAATACATTTTGTTCACTGTACTATTACTGAACGTTTAGTTTTCTGTTAGTTTCATTTCCATTAGTATGATCATTATCAAATAAGATTCTTGTGGTTGCTTAAAATAATGTGCTGTGCTCAGAATTTTGAAGGACAAATAATTCAAAAATTCATGAGTCTGGAATGGCCAGACAAAAATATTTATGCTGAATTTTTAAAAAATCAAAGGCTTCTAATATTTTTTTGGGGGGGAGGCTGCCAAGAGTTGAAACAAGGAGCCTTTGAGAGGCTGAAGGCTCAGTGGTTTGTTTTGTCTTATGGTGCACACAGATTATTTTGCATTCTAAAAAAACCACATCTCTTTGGTTCCCTTGCACCACTGCATTTCTTGTGAAATATGATAAGGAATAAGAAATAAACTTTCTATGACAGCAAGGAAAATGTGTGTATTTAAACTGCCTAAGAGAAGATGTACTAATTTGGAAAGTATACTAATAGGAGATAGGGTGAGCAAGGAAGTTTTTCAGTCATCAAGAGTGAATTTAGATCTGCCTTTCAGGGCAGGTTTGATATTATATAGTAATACTTAGTTAATTTAACATTCTTTTATAATCCACCCTGGCTATTTGGAATGTGTACCACAAATGCATAAAACCACAAATTTAAAAACAGATAATTAAAGCACAATACCAATAAATAAACAAACAAACAAATAAATAAATAAAGCCAGTTATCCCACAGTAATTCCAAATCAATAACAAAAACCAGAATGGTTTTTCAGTGTTTCTCAATCATGACAACTTGATTTCAACTCCCAGAATTCTTCAGCCAGCAAAGGCAAATTGAGAAAAGACAACTTTACAAAATACAAGCAGGGTTAGGACTAAGCATACCTCAAGGTAAATATATTCTAGCAGGAGGAGGGTGATGAGGATAATGAATGCTGCCAAGAGTTCTAAGGGGATATAAAGGTGGAAATATCATTGACCAGAATGGCCAGCTCTATTTCTGTTATGCGACTGAATCTGAATCCTGATCAGGGAAAATCTCCGCTTCCTCTAGCATCTTTTGTAGCTGTTTCCTACCAGTTTCTCAACCATAGAGAAGGCATATTTCTGGTAGGGATACATTCCCAAACATATCTGTGAAATACATGCCAGGGCTGCAGATTCATCTATGTCATGGTATAAATGAATATTTGCCAGAGGAGCAGTTTATTTTATTTTTTATTTTATTTTATTTTTTTATTTTTGTCAAGCATATATTAGATAATATATATAGGTATAAACATGATTTGAATACATAAAATGAATACGAATAATAGGGAACATTAGGACAGGGACAGTAGGCACGCTAGTGTGCTTATGCACGCCCCTTACAGACCTCTTAAGAATGGGGTGAGGTCAACAGTAGACAGTCTAAGGTTAAAATTTTGGGGATGAAACCACAGAGTATTGATCACTTTATTGCTGAAGTTTTATTGTCTGCAATCAAGTTTGGAGCAGTTTACTTTAAGTTTATATCTATTGTGTGCTCATGTATTGTTGTGGTTGAAGCTGAAGTAGTTATTTACAGGTAGGTCATTGTAGCAGATAATTTTATGAACTATGCTTAGGTCAAACCAAAGGCAGCGTAGTTCTAAGTTTGTCTAAGCCCAAAATTTCAAGTCTGGTAGCATAATATTCTGTTGTGAGCAGAGGAGTGGAGGACTCTTCTCATGAAATATCTTTGGACACATTCAATTTTATTAATGTCCGATATGCAGTGCGGGTTCCAGACAGATGAGCTATATTCGAGAATTGGTCTAGCAAATGTTTTGTATGCTCTGGTTAGTAGTGTAATATTACCAAACAAGAAGCTATGCAAGATTAGGTTTACAATTCTTAATGCCTTTTTGGCGATGTTGTTATAGTGGGCTTTGGCACTTAGATATGAGTACTCCAAGGTCCTTGACAGAGTGAGGGTCATCTACAACGTTGTGTCCACTCAGCTTGTATTTTGTTCTGATTCTTTTTGCCAATGTGTAAGACAGAGCATTTGTTGGTTGAGATTTGAAGTTGCCAATTGTTTAAGCATTCTGACACAAAGTCTATGTCTTTTTGAAGGATAGCAGCATTGTTGGTGGTCTTAAATAGTTTGACAACATCAGCGACGAGAACGCAGTTGCTTATAATATGATCACAAAGGTCATTTATGTAAAGTATAAAGAGTGTTGGTCCTAGAATGCTGCCTTCGGGGACATCACTGTTAATAAGTACAGGATTTGATAGGGCACTCCCTATTTTGATCACTTATCTGTTTGACAGGAATGCAGGCTTACAAGGCAGGACTCTGCACCAATATGTGGATCCATCTTCCTCAACTGTTCCCCTCTTACGTACCTTTGCCCGTCATGTTTGCTTTGTTGACCTCTGGCCAACAAAGACCCATTAGTCTCAATTTAAGTCCATCATCACTAAATGTAAATATGTTTCCCCAACTTCTTCTTGGCTATTCATGTATTTTGAGCAGCATGAGCCATCACTACAAGACACATCTGAGTGTTTAGCCTGGTGTCAACAATCAATTTTATTCAATACTAAAAGTCACTTACAGAAGGCACCTACTTAATCCACCAACTAGCTAACCAACCAACCAACCAACCACTCTTTAGGTTAATCATCCTTACCATTGTTCTAGTACCTTTGGCATTTTAAAGGTTATCCTTCTAATATAAAATGTGATTTGTTTTAGTTTTAGTGTGATATATGAACCACTTTATTGTTTAGCATTATGTAGAGAATAGGCTACTACTAAACAAACCATGCTAGGAAAAAAAACCACCTTAGCATTATGTATTAATACGGCTTTAATTTTACTTTTGTTCGTTTTTTAAAAACGGCTTAGTGATTATTTAAAATATATGGCCACATTTCCCACTAGTGGGAAATGAAAGGAGTCCTGGACAGTTTAGAAGGTTGAATTGAGTCTTTTAATATAAAAAGGAAAGCCCTTTAGGAAGGAAAACAAGTGCAATAAATATGTAAATAAAATGTGATCCTAAGTATTGTTTGCAATAAACTTAATTTTTTTAAATACCAAGGGTTAAAAAAGGTAACCTTTTTTCATTTATTATTTCACAGTACTCTTTAATTAATATGGAATTGATAAAAAAAATCAATGGAACAGTATGCTGTTTTCATACTTAGATGGAATTTTATATCTTCTCCCTTGGATATATACATATTCTGTCTGGTAATTCATGAATTACATAAAATTGTGATCTTAGAACAAAAGTACATTCAAGTACATTGATGACTATTGCAGCATCCCCATGATCATTTAATCAAAATTCAGATGCTTGGCAATTGGTTCATACTTATGACATTTACGGTGTTCTGGGATCATGTGATCAATGTTTGCACTCTTCTGACAAGCAAAGTCAATGGTGAAGCCAGATTCATTTAACAACTGGGTCAGTAACTTAACAAGTGAAATGATTCAGTTAACAACAGTGGGAAGAAAAGTTGTAAAATGGAACAAAACTCATTTAACAAATGTCTCACTTAGCAACAGAAATTTTGGGCTCAATTGTGGTTGAGGACTACCTATGTATTACACTGGTGTTTTTTATTGGACATGGATATGGGAGTAATGCTCATTTAGTGTATTCCTCCTATTTTATTTTATTTTTGAATTAACGTTTTCCTTCCAATTATGGTGAAATTTTGTCTGCTAACAAGTCCTGATTTAATCTTTTTCAAAAATATTTTAATTAAGAAATATTTTATTGGTTCTTTATATGGTAGCACTTAAAAAATGGAGATACTACCAAATTCATTTTTTGAGTCTTATATAATGGTGATTTTAAAACTGAGGAAACATGTCACTCAATCTGCCAGTTATACATCTTTATCATTACTTTTTGTAGACATTAAATTTTAAATGCTATTCTAACTAAAACATTACAACCAGATCTGTCAAGTATTATTAACAAATGACCAGGATCAAATTATCCTACTTTACGTAAAGTCCTTTCTATCTGGAAAATCTGTAATGCTGGTAAAAATGGAGAGAAAGAGAAGGAGACAATGATCAGCAACAGGTGGATGGACTCAGTTATGATGGTAGTGAGTGCTCTCTTGGAGCACCTGGAAGACCAGTTTAGGGATTAATTGTCATTAAAAAAAATCTATCTGGGTGGTGACTAGGAGTTGAAACTGATTTGCTAGTACATAATCAATCAAACTGATCAAAATCAAAGACCATCTCAATCTGTCTGTTTACAATTTGGACAAGCATCAAATACTATGCATGTAGTTGTTGATTTGTTAACAATAACATAATTCAAACTCTATAGTATTAATATAATTATATTCTGAAAAGGCCTTTGCTACAGTTCATATTAATCTTTTGAAAGGTCAAGTTCAGATATGGATTCCCTTACATACTTTCTTAGATGAATATCAATATATTACTTTTCATCTGTTGCTAGAGTATTTCAAGCCACATAATTTCTGAACCAATTGAATTGCAACAACATGGTACTTAGTAATTGATTGTGTGCAGGGGTGGGTTCTAACTTACCTCGCCGCCAGTTCGCTGCCTCCCGCGTTGCGTGGGTGCATCTCGTGGGCGTGGGCGCGTAGGAAAAAACCCAAAAAATTCAAAAAGAAAAGGCCGAAACAAGATGGTGACACATGCACAGTGCAGGAAACTCAGCTCCTGCGCATGCGCAGAAGAAAAAAACCCCAAAAACATTCAAAAAAATGTTTTTTTTAAATGATGGCAGCGCCCACAGAGCAGAACTGGCTCCATGACATCACCAGCGGTCTACTACCTACTTGGTAGAACCAGTCCGAACCGGTAGGAACCTACCTCTGATTGTGTGTCATCAAGTTGTTTTCAACTCCTAAAAACCACATAGATTTTCTCCATCATAAGGATGCCTTGCTAACTGAGCAAGATTGCCCATTATCACATTTAGTTTTACATTTAATCTTAAAACTGTTAGCAATACAAATTAGATCATCTTTTAATATAAGAGGGATAAAGTTGATTCTTTTGAATACAGTATTTTTCTTTATGCCACTCATATGTTGACTTTGCTCAGTAATTGTACGTTCTAACTACCAGCCCTAATGAGTAAAATTCAGTCGTATACACTGCGTATAAGATTAAGTGGGTAAACCCTTAGGTTCATATTTTTACCAGAATGTGTACACAGTGGGCTTTGTGCTCACTACAATTAAATATTTAGGGTTTATGTTCCCATAAATATTTCAAAATTTATCAAAATCAATATATTTATGTGCTAGAACAATAGATTTTACTGTAAGATTTTAAGTGTTTTAAATAAATAAATAATTGGGGACCACCTAGAGTTAGTTGGAAGATGGGTAGCTATTAATTTTTCATAGATAGAGCTCTTTGTGCAACTACACTGGTATCTTGTTTCTTTTTTCCCTCTGTGGTATTGTTTATCTTTATTATCTTATTATTCAGAGTTTCCCAAGTATCATTTTTCCCTCTAGCAATAGCAATAGCAATAGCACTTAGCAATAACACTCTCTAAGCAGTTTACAAAGTCAACATATTGCCTCCAACTATCTGGGTCCCCATTTTACTGACCTGGGAAGAACAAAAAGCTGAGTCAACCTTGAGCCAGTGTGAATCGAATTGCTGGCAGCCGGCAGAATTAACCTGCACTACTGCATTCTAACTACTGGGCTATCACAACTCCTTAATGTAATTAAAATGAAAATAACTGTATAGGTTTGTGTAAGTTTTAAGAATTTTGCCTATTTTTTTGCAAAAAATATTTTAATCAAATTGTTAAGTTTTTAAGAAAATTTATTTGGGAAGATAAAACAACTAGAATCTCTCTTTTTTTCGTAATTAATTTTGTCTGTGACAGATGAGGGCTTTAATCCTTAGGAGGTGAAAAACTATTGCAATCCCAGTGATAAAGGATTAGATTTATTTAGCATCATTTAGGAATTTGCTGATAACTAATCTGTTGTTGATTAGTTGCTTGTTTATGTTTTGTGTTTGTCAAATTCTATATGTCATTTAATTCATTGGTGATTTTCGTCCATCATTTTTGAAGAGGATCTTGACATCTAACGGGTTGTGGTAAGGCCTATACAGGCACGGAATGTTCTGCCACATGTTGGGCAGACATGTGTGGGCACCACTATTGCAGCATTTGCAGCTCTGGCTTTGCAGAGTGGACTTGTACTATGGTTGTCTTTCTGTCTTCAAATGTCTGGCTGCCTTGGTGGATCAACATGCGCCATATTGATCAATCTTGTGCCAGGGTTTCCCAGGGTTTCCCAGGGTTTCCAAGGCGGTGGTGTTGATATCCAGGGACTTGAAAGACACTTTTAATGCATCTTTGTATCGCTTCCCCGTGCGATCGCTTTCCTTGAGACAGCTCACCATAGAGGAGCTGTTTGGGGATGCAGTGGTCTAGCACCCTTGCAACATGACCTGCCCAGCATGGCCTGCCATTTAATTCATTGGTAACTTCCTTTTCAAAAGTAATTGTTTGTGGATAACCAAATGCAAATTAAAAACAAAGCTTAATTTAAAAAATGGGGGTGGGGGGTTGAGAGAAAGAATTTTGTCATTTGTTAGGATTATTTTATATCATATGGATGGACATGCACATCTTTTAAATCTATATTCTAACCAAAAAACTGATAGAAAGTTGGAAGTTTCTACCTTCTTGATAAAACAATGCAATTAGGTTTTAAATGTCATATGAAGGTTGGCTATTAGGCAATCAACCTTTAAAGCAAGATAAACTTTTTCATGCAGAAACATTTTCACCTTTGTTAATAAATCCAGATTGGCTAACAATTAACTTGTTGGTGAGAAAAGTAAATATTGGTTTGGGCACTGCACTTTTAAAATTCCAGTATAGGCATTTCATATGTATTAAAATATTACACCTCATAATAATTTAATTTGTCATAGCTGGAAGAGGATTAGATTTCCAAAACTATATCCTAAAATGAATGCTTTATTTTTTAGTCTTTAAAATCATTTTCTAAAAAATGCATCCATTATGTTGTTGTTTATAAATGAAGGAAAAATGTTGCTATATTCAGGCTTCAGTGTTTTGTTTTTCAACAGCCTGAAATATTACAAAATGTTCCAGAGTGAAGATACAACTGCCATCATGGTTCCATAGGATAAATCCCATCGATAGTTCCATCCCTCTCTCACAGAGACACTCTGAGGCTTCCCCCATGAATACTTGGAGGAAAACAAGTTCTGAAAAATATCCTTCAGGGTCAGAGGACCTATATCATTCCTTTTCAAACTTTTCCCTATCTTCTTTTTATCTAAGCAGTTTTGGCAGATGTTTCCTTGGCAACAATTAAATAAAAAAGATGAAAGTTCCTATTGCCTTTTATAATATAACAAAGCATACAGAAGACAATAAATATCAGTCCAATAAACTATTTTTTTCTGGCAGGCATTCTTTTGTTTATCGGGTAAGAATTGTTTTGGATCCCCAAATTGCTAGTATAGCTTGGGAGCTCATTCTGTTGGTTTTCTTGCCTCTGATCTTGTACAGTATGCTGGATTATTTTTATTATTGATTGGTTAAGCCTCCAGAGGAAGATTGAAGGCAAACAAGGCCCAGGTAGAAGAAGAACATCATGGCTTCAAAATCTAAGGGCCTGATTTGGACAAAACTCAGCAGCTCTTTTTTGTGCTGCTGTTGATAAAAATAGGATCGCCAGCATGATCATCAGCATCTGATGACGGATATGGCACAAGAAGAAGAAGATTGATTAAGCATGCCTGGGATCTAATATTTCTTGCAGACTCTTTGCAAATGTGTCTTCTTAAGTTTCAGTACAGTAAGCACTTGACAATCCTACTCCTAACTCAAAGGTCTTTTTTCGTCAGTAGATATTTTTTAGCTAAAGCAAAGTTAAAATGCAATACAAGTCACTTATATTTCTGTTATGACATGTTAACCAGGTATATGAATTGCAAATTTTTTCCCTGAGATATAAGGTGAAGTTATATTAAAAGCATATATTTAAGCATGTGAAGGGTGTGTTTGTTGTCTTACATTACAGTCTTGTTTAATGATTGTATCCCCACCATTGACTTACATCAAGAATGAATTGCAAAATTGTTTGCCTTGAGTCCTGCACTTGGGGTTATTGGATTGGAGAAAGCTATATTTATGCGTATTGTGCAGTTGTTGGAATTGTAGAGCCCTTCGTGGGACTGTAAAACACACTGGGGACTTTATAAGGGTGAGGCCAAGACAGGGATATTAGGAGAAGGGGGAAAATACAAAAGACAAGCATGATAGCTTCCTCTACCTCCTCTAATTTAAAAACCTTTCAAATAAGAAGGGCTTCTGAGAACCACCTTTTGATGAGATATTCTTCAGGCATCAAAGAGCAATAAGCCATGGTGAGCATATTTGACCTCAAGATCATTGTTCACCTTCACAGAACAAGTGCACAGGTGAGCATTTCCAATAGACCCTGTGAGCAGGATATAAATTGTGAATATCTCTTTTCTAATCTTCCTTTTATTAGTATTCCACTAGATTTTCTTGCACAAGATATGACTCTGGCAAGAAGTAATAACTAATGGTTTATTGAGCTACATAGCTGACTTTCTGAGCTCTTATCTGATTTTACCTTCACATCTGAGATTGGACAAAAGCAATAACGAAGAACAAGTTTGTAAATTTGGAACCCATTTGAACTTTTTAAAAGTCAGTGGGAATGGGTCGTTCAAAACAAGTAGGCTTCCTACGTAAATAGGCTTTCTAAGCAGTCAGCTAAGATTGTGTGCAGAAATGTACATCACCAAGCAACTTTTTTAGTATTATTGATGGATGATATGAAAACAAGTTGCCCTCTGAACAAGATCTATTTTGTTGTTGTAGGTGTATATAAACTTGTAATCTTAGTAATTGATGGCTGTAAGAGAAAGCAAACTACCTGTTCCCAAGTGACCCACTACCCTTTTTTTATTTACCTATGATAGTTGAATGCATAGCTGAATTCCAGCATTGGAGATCACTGATGGATGACAGCAAGTTTTGTTTTATTTCCTTTGAATACAAAAGTCAATTATGGTCCTTGTAGACATGGCAGACATTGGTTCAGTTTCCATTAATATAATCCTAAACCAGACCTAAAGATAAAGATTTATTTCATAAGACAAATTAAGCCTCTTAATTCTTTCCATACAAAAAAAACCCTCCCTACCTTAACAAAGGTGGAATGAAACTGACTCCTGACAGCAGAGGTATAGTCCCAAGTAATTGTATGAGGCAATACTAATAAGGGAAAAGTCAACAATACAATAATACCACAGACTTTCTGTGTAAATTGGAGATGCACCTAATTCCAACAGCATCCCATTGTTCCTTATTAAGAGTTCAGTAGCAATCTTTAGTGTTGCTGCTAAGGTTTTTCTTAGCAATAAAGTGGCACTATCCAAGAAAACTATTTTCCTTCTATGTTCCCAAAATCCTAACAGCAAATCAAAGTTCTAGAATTTCCCACTCTACAGTTCAAATTACTGTAAAAAAAAAGATTTTATTTTTTCATGGCGTTTTGTCACTATGTAAGCAGAATCCCAACAATTGTTGTTTTGCTAAAGTTTGATTTGCCTTTTCTGAACTGCACTCCATGTTTTATCAATCATATAAATAAATAATAAATAATAAATAATAAATAATAAATAATAAATAATAAATAATAAATAATAAATAATAAATAATAAAT
>JANHFT010002258.1:166350-178405 GCA_032467955.1 Pseudoxenodon macrops | reverse complement strand
GCATTACTCTTCTTCTTCTTCTTCTTCTTCTTCTTCTTCTTCTTCTTCTTCTTCTTCTTCTTCTTCTTCTTCTTCTCCCTCTCTTTCTTCTCCTTTTTCTCCTTCTTAAACTGCTTTCAGAGATGTTGAAAACAACATAATTTTATCAAATTAAACAATATGCTGTTAATTTCAATGGAGAAGAATTAAGTGTATGTTCTAGTTGTATTCTGAAATCAGTATGGAATTTGGACATTCCTAATATGAATGGATGGTTTCTACTGTATTTAGTGATAAGGTACATTGTCTTTTAATAGTTATTTAAAAATATTTGCTCACCTGCTGGAACAATAACTCTTCGTTCATTGGTGGTCATATTCGGTGGAGGTATGTGCTTTTCTTCCATATAGTTTCCATAGTTCATGCCAACATTTTCAGTGTTATTAGTCATCTTTCCACTTTTTGTCACACTGCAGTTGTCAGGGGAAGTCCTAAGGAAACAATTTAAAAATTCCCGGATAATATAGATTTTTTTTTTTAAAGTTGAGAAGTGAAGGAAGTACTCTAAGAAAAGTTTTATGTGCTGCTCATCTGCAACTTCAGGAACTGTCTCTCAGTCTTGTTTCTGTTAGCTTTTGAAGTCTACAATGGAAGTCAGAGATCCAGGTGGAGCAGAGTTCAATGCTAAAATTTTAGGAGATTTAATTCTAAAAGTTCTATTTTTAAAAAACCATTTAAATATGTTTACTTTGTTTCCATATTATTCCACAAGTCAGTGAAATGCAAAATATTATAATTCAACATAAAACAATATGATTAAAATATCCATAATATTAATAGATAAACCTATACTATGATAAATAAGAGCCTATTTGCCCAATACTTGAGATCAGATTAATACATTTACACTAGTTTGTCCCAAAATATTTGTGCCTTTAAATTTATTTAACACTTGAAAAAGTAGATTTCTGACTAGTCCTCAAACTTGTGGCTGTCACAGAGTCCTTGGCAATTTGGGCACTTGGCAACTGGCACAGCATGTCTTGGTCATGTGATTACCATCTGCAACCTTCACAGCACTTGGTTGTCCTTATGTTATACTTTGGAAATAATTGAATCATATATGCAACTCTTATACTGTTGTATAAGATTAAGTTCATTATTTCAAATTAAGTGCAAGACAGCACTTATAAGCCACTGAAGTAATTTAACTTAGAGCTGTGCAGTCTCAGGAAAGTGCGTCATTTTGACAAAAGGCTTATGAACATCACTCTTTTAAAACAGCTTTCAAAAACAAGAGAGATCTCTGCTTCTAAACACCAGAAGGGTATAGTTGCCTCATTTCACTTCACTTAAAGAAATGGACTCCTGCCCAGCCAGCCACAAATTCCCACTAATTAGGCAGTTGATAGGCAAAGAAATAAATCTTCTTTGACTCATTTAATAAAAAGATTAATTAGTCATACTAATGTTAATAATTTACCAAGAATAGCAATAGCACTTAGACTTATATACCACTTTACAGTGCTTTACAGCCCTCTCTAAGCGGTTTACAGAGTCATCATATTGCCCCCAATAATTTGGGTCTTTAGTTTACCAACCTCGGAAGGTTGGAAGGATGAGTCAACTTTGAGCCAGTGAGGATCAAACACCTGGCAGTCAGCTGAGTTAGCCTGCAATACTGCATTCTAACCATTGCGCTCTTCCAATAATTCTAACCACTCTTCCAATAAGAACCTCAATAAAAAGCAGAGTAGGAACCACAAAACACAATTTGAACTAGAATTCATCTTCCTTCCTTCCTCCCTCCCTCCCTCTCTCTCCCTCCCTTCCTCATATACACACACACACACACACACATACATACATACATACATACATATATCTGCTATCTTTCACTAACAAGTAGTATCAGTTTTTAATCTCTCCCTTTAATCTCTGCACAGTTTTATAAAATTTATTCCCAGCCTCTCCATTACCTCTGCTATCTTGTTGCTGCTTTCCTCCACACTCAGTCTTTAAAATTCCATCTTCTCTGAATCCGTATCTTTTGTTCATACTTGCTCTTAGTGTCTATGTAGATTCTCAGTCATCCTTTTTCAAAAGGCAGCTGGACTTTGTTTTTCCTTGGAGACATTTCGCTTCTCGTCCAAGAAGCTTCTTCAATTCTGACCAAATGGTGGAGGATGGAAGGATTTATATTTCTTGCAGTCATCTGGTCATTAGCACTCTTTCTGAGAGTTGTTGAGGTGATGTGGAGTTTTATCTGTGCTCTCAGGATCACCTGAATAGTGCAAATGGATGTGGAACCTTCTTGGAACTGCTGAAAGGACTGTGTCATGTCCCTCTCCCTCTGTTGAGATAGGGCTGTTTAATCTTAACATAGATGGTCTTTTTGACACTTTTGGTCCCTTTGTTTGAAAGAGGAGTCAAAGAGGCCATCTACATTAAAATTGAACAGCCCTTTCTCAACACGGGGGGAGGGATATGGCACCACCTCAGTCCCCTTGAGGACACAGATAAACCTCCAAGTGGCCTCAATGACTCTCAGAAAGAATACTAACAAACAGATGACTGCAAGGAATATAAATTATTCCGTCTTCCACCATTTGGTCAGAACTGAGAAAGTTCTTGGAGGAGAAGTGAAAAGACCTCAAAGAAAAACAGTCCAGTTACCTTTTGAAAAAGCACCTTTGGGATACTTGTTCTTAGCTTTCCATCCACAGCCATCACCAAGTTTCCTCTCATAAGAAAGTGAGAATTGTATCGGTTGTTTCTGAATGTGTTGTGTGCATGAATGTTGGAAGTACTTCAAAGCCAAAGTCCAACTTGCCTTTGCTTATGTTCTGTGTTTCCGTTATATTTTCTCTATAGGAACCAAATACATTCTGAGAAATAAAGACAATTGGCAGCATGACTTTACTTTGAAGCATTAGCGGTCCATTCCTGACTATCTCACTAAAAATAAAGTGAATAAAGGTAAATCATAAACAATAGTAGGGCAATGAATTTTGAAGCTATCAGGAAGCTCTGTGGGTTCAAGGCTCCATTATTATCTATGCCTGGCACATTTAGTTATTCAGCAATTTCAAGTGTAAAGGAAAGAACAAAGCATTCTTTTAATACTGATAATACTGTAGTGGCATTCTGTTATAAATACATGCTATTCTTCCTCAGCAAAAGTAGCAATATATTCATTAAAGCCAAGGGTATGAAAAATTTTCTAAACTTGAAATATTCCACAGTCACTCTGATTATTCTAAACTAAGAATATAACAATATCATGCTGTCCTACTGAGAGAAGTCAAATAAACCAAATCTGTTTGGCGTTCTCAATTATTTTAAAGAATGTAAAGGGACCCTGAGACCAAAATATTTAAGAATTGCTGGTAAAGAACACAGAATTATACATAAAGGGCTATGTGGAGCATACAGAGCACATATTAGGACATCTTAAAGCAGTCCCATTTTTTTTTAAAATCAGGTTTTAAGATGTATATGTGAAATTATGTTCATGTGCCTGTATTCACTGCAAATCATGCTTGAACCCAGTTCTCTGCAGAGCCCTATCAAGAAATTCATTAAGGATTCAAAACTAGGATATGATTTAGAGTATCCATTTAAAAAAGTAAAATCTCTTTCAAATCAATGCAGAATCCTGAGGGCTGTTTGGACAGATCCATTTGGAAGCAATATAGAACAAGTTGCCATCTTAGAAAGAGGTAAAATAATCAAATCAAACAGAGTATACACTTGCCTAAAAGGTGCATTTATTGATTTATACATTTTATAAATTTAAAATACTATGATTCAAGTAGAAATACACAAGGCATCCTATCATCAGAAACAAGATAATGTCAAGGAAAACTGTTATCTGTGACTAATGGTTGCTGTTGTTTAGCAACTCTAAGCCTAGTACTTATCTTTTTGTGATTATGATGATTATGTGCCATCAAGTCATTGTCGGTTCTTAGCAACTACATAGATATACGTCTTATCTTAAATATGGCTTCACCTTCAGTTAAATAGGATATACATCCACTTTAAATATAAAAATATGATTTACAGAAACATATAGTATTTGACCTGACTCAAAGTCAAGGCTAACCAAGGCATGCAGAGAAGGCAAGTGAATTCATAATAGCAACATAGCAAAGCTGGATGGTGTGTGGCTTTTATCTAGTTTATTTTTGTGTTTGCATGTGTGTGATTTCATACTTAAATAAACATGGCATCTCTCTTATATTCTTCCTTGGAAAGAGAAATAGGAGACAGACAAGTATTTCAAAGGCTTGCTCTTACTTTCATAGGAAAATTCCCAGGGAAATGCATATAGACACAAATTAAAATAAAGCTTCATTTTACTTTTTTTTTTCTTTTACCTTGAGCCGTTAATTTGATTTGGGGTGCATTCCATTTTTATAGTGACTCTGGCTGGAGGCTGGGATAACCAGTCCTGTTGGGGGATACGTGGACTCATCTTTGATGTTTGTCCATATTCACTGGAAGAAGAAGCTGTCATCTCTGACTTAGCAAGATGGGGAGTCCCGTAGGCACACTCAAACAAAGACTGATCTTCACTTACAACTGATAATGCTTCCTGAAATAAAATAAAAAATCAATTATTTTTCTCAATGTCATCATCAACAATAACAAAAACTAGTCCAGAGACTCAGGGCAGAGAACTATACAATTTAAGTACAGCTAATGAAATGACAATTTATCTGGCTGAACTGAGGTCTGGAAATTGAAAGAGGATTCTCTATCAGATTCTAGGATATGGACAGACTTGTATGTAAGGAACAGTCCCTATGATGTTTTTAACTTTAATCCATACTTAGGTTTTAAAAGTCAACATTAGTACTTGGAATTGTTTCAATAAAGGCCAACAACAGACAAAACACAAAAAGGGCAGAAAATTACAGTATACTTTATTAAAGCTCTGATCTCTACAGATGAAACTATGCATATAAGAACAAGTTTTGTCTCTTTCAGCAATTTCAGTATCAATATCAATTTGTCTTTGAATGTATGTTTTTTTCATGTGCAGAAAGTTGCTGTGCTGTGCTGTTCCTGCATGTGTGAAAGGTCTCTGTTCATAATTTTCCCTTAAATGTAAATGAGACTATAATAAAATGAATCACAGAAAGTAGTTTTTTTGCATAACTTTTTCTAAAACAAAAGGATTGAGAAAGTTGAAATGTTAAGGTGCTGTTTCAGGAATATTACTGTTCACAAATGCTATAATATGTAATATTGATTGGATGTGTAATCTATCAGTAATGTGCCATCAAATTGGTGTACATTTTTCATGACCAATGAAAAATAATCTGTTCCCATCCTGCCCCTTTATACTTTCTAGGGGTGCACCCATCACTATTGTAATCCAATCATTTTACTGCTGGCCACCTTTACCAGCATTTTAGACTAATGAAAACAGCTATCCTGTCAAACTTCAAAATGTATTTATGCTGTTGCAACCGTTATCACCTCTCAGTTTGCTAATGAACTAAGAGGGAGGGGAGGGGAGAATTGGAATGTAGGCTCCTCCAGACATCAGGAGAGCAACCCGTGGGAACCAAGGACATTTCAATAGGTGGCTAAGACCCAGAGGTGGGTTCCTAACAGTTCAGTCTGGTTCTACCAAAGCGTTAGTAACTTACCAGCACGGTTCTGTAAAACTGTTAGCAACCCGGGCCTGCCACACCCCCGAACTGGTTCTTTCGGCACCACCATAGGCAGTGCCATCTTGGAGTTTACTTCTATGCATGCAGAGAAGTTTTTTTAAAGTGCTGCACATGCACGTGTGTGCGTGAACCGTGCACGCAGCCACAGCACACCCCTGAGCGAACCGGCAGTAAGAAGATTTAGAACCCACCTCTGCTAAGATCCTCAGAAGTATTTTCTCATAATAATTCAACTGTTTTTAATTTGACAATGTGACCTGCACCAAGACAGGAGGGAGGATTCTAAACTTTAATTATACGGGATTATGCAGGAAATAGTCAGAGCTGGTTTTGCCTTCATCTGTGCAGAAATAATGTACTCAATAAAGCTTTGCCTAAAGAAATTGGATTGTCTCGATTGGGCATGCTTGGTTGGGTTTGTCAGTTGGAACCTTGACATACCCTTTGTTATAATGTGTCCAAAATATGGTAATTGGAGCTTAGTCAATGTGCCTCCTCAAGTGAGAACTCTGGTTTGATTTGTTCTAAGATTTGTTGTAGAAGTAGGTGCTGGGTAACCATGGTATTGTTACAATAGTCCCCAATACAAAAATTCAAAAAGCTTCAATATCTTTCTCTCCTGCTTCTTAACATTTCAATATTCATATCCATAGAATGTCACAGGTAAAACAATTGCAAGCTTCTGATATCTATAGGTATAGACATAATATTTGAATATCTTTCCCAAAATGTTCATTGCAACCATACTGAGAATAGGAGTGGGGATGGAGATGGGAAACTGCCAGCCAGCCTAGAAGGAGGAGTCAAGTGGGGGTCTAGCTTGAAGTACTTGTGCAGCCGCAAGTGTCATAAACCTGTTACCCACCCCTCCAAGTTCCATGAAGCTTTATATGGTCATACCTAAGGGAAGGAAAGCAGTCTGACGAGACTGTTGTAGCATATGTGGTAGATAATAGAATTACTGACTTTCATTATTCAAAAATGGCTCTGGTTGCTTGCATTTGACACATTCCACGGGCTAGTCTGCAGCATATATTTGACAACTGCTTCCTTTGCTGTTGATAGTTCTAACACTGGGAATATGTCCTATTTAAATATCATAATTGTCAATTGTCATCATTAGCTTCCTTTTTGTTATATTTAATTTTAAGTTTATCTCATTTTTCATTGTACTTCTTCAATTTCATTATTAGATCTTGCAGTTCATTTGTATATTTGGCTGCCAGAGCTGTTAACAAGCTTATAAAATAAAAGTCAGCTCCAGGTATGATTTAAGAAAACATTCCTCACTTGAGGAAAAGCAACACTTCTTATTTATACCACAGTGAAAGACATCTCGAGGCTAAAAGAAACCCTCAGTTTCATGGCAATGTTGTATTAATCCTAAAATGAAGGATAAAATTCGATGAAATTTGTAATCCATTACTTTAGGAATCTGCATATATAACTTTTCTCATTACATTATTCCTTGGTATCACTGGAAGAACTGTCCTGTAAACCCATCTACACAGCTTATTGTCCATTAAACTGAAATACAAATTGCTTGTAGGAGAACACTTCTATATTCAATTCATTAGTACCTGGAATTACGAGGTTACAAGGTTGAATTTTACTGTCCATGGAGTGATACTTGTGTGTGTATTACAAAGGTTCCCCTTAGTGCTTATTACCAATTTCTTCATTTTATTTTCTTTATTTGTTTTATCCTGTATCTTTAATGAGGCATTGATGATTTATATTTACCTACAGAACATATTTTGAATACAGCTATACAGTAAGAAGTAAGTGAGCATGTGATTATGAGAAAGAGAGAAAGAAATAGAGCTACCAAATAATTGGTATTTTTACTAATATGCCAGTTTTTCCTCATAGCTAAAAACACAGAAGTAATGGACTGACAATTTGTGGCTAAAACTAGCATTCCATACAAATAACTTGTCTTTCAGATGTCACATGTGTATATAAAAGGAAATATATTCCACTATCTTCTATTCTTTAAATCAATAGGATACCTAAGAGCATTTTTTTTAATCAAAGAAAAGTTTTGATATAATTGTTGAGAACTAGGAACTCGATATTTTCTGCAGGTTACTAACTTTAGCAGTATAACAAGTGTGTTTCCTACAAATCCTTCCGTTATCTTTTGCAGTATTGCCAACTTCCCAGGAAAACAAAGCATGAACTCCAAGCAACCCATATCCATAAAACAATGTGTGGTTGCAAGAAGAATGAAGTTGCTGCTTTGACTGGTTTTGGAAAAAGCTTTGAGAAGGAAAAAGAAACAGATAGAAGGAACTTCAACTGAAATTGGAAAAGCTGTACAATTGTAAAGACAGAGCAGGCACATTACCAGCCAATTCAAAAGACTGGGGTTTCTTAATCAGCCAAACAGGCAACAGAATGGGTTTTTTAATCATTTCCAGGAATACTTGTAATGTTTCAGTATTAAAAACCAACAATATTTTCAAGATAATAAGCAGTATATGCTTAACATTACAAATGAAATATGAACATCAATCAATGAAAGGATTAACTGACACATAGCATCAGCTCATGTCAGGTAGAGCATACCACTTTATCAGTTTAAGTAAAAATTGGACAAATATCTAAACTATATGTAATATGTTAATTAGAAGGACATAAGTAGGCAAACCTATTAGAACTAATAAGTTCTACTAATTTCAAGGTGTTTAAATCAAATACAATAATAAACTAATGTTTATTAACATTTTAGAAATCACACTTAACATTGATATGTGTGTGTATGTGCAGGTATATGTGTGTATGTTTATACATGTATGTAACATGTGTATGTGTGTTTTTTATGTATAGGTATGGGTAGATATATACTTTCGTTTGAGAGCAGGCAACAGAATTTCATTTTTAATATGGGCCAGTGTGCTCTCAGTAAAAAATGACAATAAAGGTTACCTTATGAACGTTCTTTTTTCATCTTCCAAAATTCCAAAAGAAAATTTTACATGAAAAATTCACATGATTTACTTATTTATTTATTTATTTCTTAAACTCCACAATAATTGAATACATGTCTCCTATAAAACCAAAATTTAAAAATGAACCTAAGTATGAACATTCAATTGTTATACTACTAGCCAGATCCTATGTTTATATTTTTATAGGCTCACAAAGTTTTATGTTCTATTTTTATTATTGTAGCTAAAACACTGGTCACCGTGTATAAATAAATGCATTCAATTTCACACAGACCTTTGACCAATTAATTGGAATCTGGAACTCCTGAAAAGATTTCAGAAAATATATTTTAACATTCTATTAGGATTGAATTTTGCCCACATTGTAAAACTTGATGCATAAATGGGGAAGGATAAAAATCTGTTATCAATTTTTATTTCAACCAACAATCAGGAAATTAAATAAACACAGAACCATAAAGGAGAAAGTAAGTGTTCAAACTTGCATCAACTGTTGCACAAAATTCTGCTGTTGTATGTGTGATAATTCATTTTATATCTGGGAGGAGGAGCACAGTAATTATCTGTTCTCCTTCAGTATTAATGTTTCAAAAGGTAAACATAACTCATTTGAATAGTCCTATAGAAATTAAAATATTATTAATTTCTAAAACTCTATTTGCCCAGCTAATTTGACCCACCATCTATTTAATGTAAAAGAAAACAGGTAACAAGTAAACCCAACAACAAAACTAAACTTCAAAATCCTCTGTTAACAATCTATTATTGTATTTTATACACAGAAAGTTCACAATGGCTTCTAATGTACCATAGATAGCTGAAATCTTTATCTCTGATCTGTCCAGGATCAAATATCTTCAACTGATTCTTAATAATAAAACTTAAAATTATAACTGGAATCTTTCCAAACAATTGCATCTCATTTCCCAAAGTCATCGAACTCTGTTGTGAATATCTCCGCACCTCTAGTTGTTCAGAAGGTTTTTGTACAAGTTGAATCACAACATCTGTTAACAGTTATCTTCTAATTGAATATAAATCTATTCCACAATCGCCATCAGTTTTCTTAAGAAAATTCATTACTGATCCATATTGACATTTCCAAGTTCATGCCTCTTTCTGCCTTCTTCAATGAGCCTGCAATTCTCTTTTTCCTCTAATTCTGTCAGCAACAAATTGACTTTCAATCCACCCAATTGCAAGTCTGATTTAGCTGCTATTACTTGTATCTGAGTATCAGCCTTAGACTGATTTATGACTGTTGTTAAATCATCAAACCTTTTATCTAAATTTTCATTCAGAGCTGGAATTGAAATTGTTTGAACCATTTGATTTTGGTGATTTCCTTTCTGATATCATATGTCATTTTATATCTGGGAGGAGGAGCACAGTAATTATCTGTTCTCCTTCAGTATTAATGTTTCAAAAGGTAAACATAACTCATTAAAGTTGTATTGAAAAAATTTGAATAGTAGCTTATTAAAAAAGTTATCTAATTACTTTTTAATTATTGGATTTTTGTTCTCCATGAAATATTTCTTCTCCATGAAATGAAACAATAGACTGAGCCAAAGAAAACATCTGAAACATCCATCCCCTGCTACACTGAACATGAGTTTTACACAATACATTGGGCAGATGCCAGCTATGCTTCCTTTTAGAAGTTTGTTGAAAAATAATATTAAGCCTTGTGCGCCAGACTTAAATTCTTGCTAAATCAGTACTGTAAAACAAGAGTGCAAAAATGGGTCTGCTAGATCACAGAAAAGGTCTACTTAATTCAGCATCCTAATTCTAAGAATCCAATTGGATTCATTCTCAAATTTCATTTCTCGAATGAGCTCCTTTGTGAGTTTGCTTAAACTTTCTCTGACTCTGATTACGCATGATTTTTCAGAATTTTGAGACAGGGATAATTAAAAAGAAACAGGGGTTAACTCCGCAAGACAGACTTAATTGTTTGCAAAATAAATACAAATTCACAATTTGGTTGAGTCCATGTTCTGACTGTGTGGAATACCTCCTTTCAAGAAGAATACATGGTCCCCAGTACATTGATGTCTGACTGTGGGGACCTATCTTGAGTTTGTTTTTTGCACGTTCATGATGCTTTTATTGTGACTGAGTTCTTTTTGTTTTGTTTGCACATGTTATTGCTTGCTACCAAGAATCCTCCCAAAACACAATAAGCATATTTCTGCTTGCTTGGGTTGTCTAACCATGCTCTGCTGATTAATATCCAGAGGCATATATGGGAATTTGTTATAATAAATTAAAAGTACCAAGAGATTTGGTCTACTAAACCTTAAAGTAATGACTACTTATAATTTCATTTATCAGTATCCTGCCCATCTCACTCAGTCCACCTTCATTATTGTTTAAAAAAAATTCTTATATGCCTATATCCTTCTTCATAGGAAGATGTTCCATGCATGTCAATTTTGGTTGACTTCTTCCATTATGATACAATATGAGTTTTCAAAATCCTGTCATCATTCACTCATGTTGTTCATCTACAGCTACAGTCCTTATAAAGTTTCTTTATGTGTCTCTCTGTTTATGTCCCTATACTGCACAAATGATCACAACATTCTGGCTATCCAATAAAAATATGAATCTAGGTTTATGACTGAAAATGTATAAAATAATATATCAAGTATTTCCACATATTAGACTCCATTAATAATCATGTAGTTTTGGCAAGATTTAAGGTCATTTTGCTCAGGAATCAAAATCCTATCAGTAAAATTGGTTTACTGCATTTGTTTTACACAAACAAGAACTATCTTTTTTGAATAGATTAAGGCATTTTCTTTTTCCAGTAACAAATTCACAAAAAAACCAAAGGTACATAAACAATAAAGAGTTTAGTAACTTGTGGTAGTAGAGATGAGTATTTGTCACAGTTTAAATATCTGAATAAAGATTAAAGAATAAAGAATAAACAAAATAATATATGCCCAAATCTAAATAGTCCTTAGAAGTGTTATTTTCAGGGAATTTTGCTAAACCAATATGTTTAAAGATATAATGCCAATCAAAGCATAACATTTTAAGAATAATTTTTCAGTTCCTTGTGTGTTTATATATGTGTATATTATTGGAATTGTCAAAGAGATCATCATCGGTGAATTCACATGTATATACTACGAACCTCTGTAGAGAACCACTGGAAATTTCAAGAGCTAACTTGAGTACTAGATGGAATATTCCCACTTCATGCATACCAGTCATGATTTGAGATGACTCATGCCAAATCTAATGTTTTGGTTCCAAGGAAAAACTATGAGGTCAGCTTACACAAAGTGGAGCTAAAGGGCAGAACGTATGTATGTATGTATGTATGTATGTATGTATGTATGCAGGGCTTTTTTTCTCAGAGAAAAGGTGGTGGAACTCACCTCCCTCCCCTGGCCACGCCCCCACCCAAACCTG
>JANHFT010002258.1:150864-166250 GCA_032467955.1 Pseudoxenodon macrops | reverse complement strand
GAGGGAGGAGCGGGCTGAGATGGGGCTTGGATGTGAGAGGCTCGCCTTAGCGAACCTGGAAAAAGGTGCCGGAACGCAGTTCCGCCGCGTTCCGGCTGAAAAAAAGCCCTGTATGTATGTATGTATGTATGTATGTATGCATGCATGCATGCATTTATTTATTTATTTATTTATTTATTTATTTATTTATTTGATTTCGTCAAGCGTGTATTAGATAACAGATATAAGTATAAAAATGATTATGAATACGAATAAAAATTATGATACGAATAAAAGGGAATATTAGAGCAGGGACGATAGTCACGCTGGTGCGCTTATGCATGCCCCTTAAAATTTACTAGAAAAAAAAGACACAAAAAACAAGCTATCGCTTTTGGTACCAATTCCTCAATTTTGTTACAGTTTGTATGGTTCCTATACATGGATCAGTAGCTAGTTTATTATGTGGCGTTTTATTAACATCAATTGATCAAAGAATGGACTATTCTTTGGCATAGTTTTGATAATATGATTATTTGAAGGAAAGCTTCAGATGTATCTGGCACTCTTAGTGTGGAGTTAAAGAGGACTTGGCTCCTTAGTCAGGTCAAGGAAAGTATTAGAATTACTATTATATATTTAGAGAAGAACAGGGTAGTAAGACCACACCTTTCATATGGACTTAAGTATTCTTCTTGTGCAAAAGATTTTTATTGACTCTCATATGGCTGGCTTTCAAGAAGCCAGGATAACACTTTCAACCAAGCTGTAAAATACAAGGTATTAAAACTGAGGTTTGATGGAAGGAGAATAAATCAGGTTGGTTCACTGGCAGAAAAAGGCTTGGTAAGTAGATACAACTGATGCAACAAAGAAGCAACCATTGGCTGTAGAGGTCATCTAAAATTATGAGAAAGTTGCAGGTGGATGAATTCTGTTAATCATTACAAAGACATTGATGATTTGGGAAACAGGTGGAAAAAGATATAGAAGAGGTGCATTCCATCTGAACAAAAAGTTGCTTCTTATTATCTGGAAATCCCATTCCTCTTGCAGAATGATAAGTACTGAAGGCTACAAAAATATTTTAATGACGGACAGAACTAAGGGGTGCAGTTTTTATTCTTGAATACTCAGCTAACTATGGATGAAATAGTTGATGAGCACACTGTTGTATGCATATAGATTGAAAGTGGGGTAGGCCTTGTGTCAGCTTGCTTGGTATTAGGCAACCCACATAACCCACATTATTGTTGGATATAAATAGACATTACACCTTGGAGATAATCCAAGGAATGTCTCCATTCCTTGGAGGAATGGAGATTCCTTGGAATCTTTCCCAAAGAAAGACTCAGAGTACTCTCCAAACTGGTGGAACTATTAACTCATTAATATACCATCCAATATGGGCCAATCAAGGAGAAATCAATTAATATATTTAGATGAAAAAATATAGGTGCAAAACCAGTATATGTAATCAACTACTGTATATCAGCTGAGGTTTGGCTGTTCCAAGAAGAATATGTCTATTGATTAGAAACATGATAAGACTAATGCCATGATTTGTTCCAGAAGTTAATAACAGTGGTTCCAATGACTGGAAAGATATGACATTCAAAAGCAATGTGTCCAGCTTAGGTACCTCAAGATACAGTAAAGGGAGAAAAATATCTTACCAATCATTTGGTAAATAAACAAAATTATATGGAGAAAAAAGCCTCCAATGAGTTGTATGACAAATCTCATAAAACTCATGGCAACTGGACAATCCAGATTGCTGAATCTAGCAATGGGAGAACTGGTAGCAGTGAAGCTTAAGAAGGCCAATATCAGAGAGGTCACATAATTCTTATTCCTTTTCTTTTTGCCCAGCATGGGGATGAACAGGGTAGGCTTCCTTTTATTTAGTGAGTTATGTAGTGCTGATGAAAATGAGCAGAGGTCCAGAAGATGTGGAATTTGAGAACTCTAGAAAAAAGGTGTGTGCCTCCCCAGCCAACTTATCTGAAATGGTAGGAATTCTGAAAATGAATTCTGAATTCTGAATTCTGAAAATGAGGGAGCTTTAATTGCTTGTCTAAATACTTGTTCCAAAAAAATGGCTTGTAAATAAATATATGAAAGAATTGCATTGAACCTGCTTAGCAAACACTTAGCAATATTTACAAGAATCTACTACATGATTTCTCAAAAGCAAAAGGGGCAAATCATATGTACTTCCATGGGGGAGGAGGTTATTTCCCAATAGTCCTTTAGGGCCATAAGACTGAGACCACTCAGAGAGCAAGGGAAAAGACAAGAATGTCACTAATTATGCATGTATCAAGTATCCTACAGTATCCTTGGTGTAGATTAGGCAATATTATACCACTAGCAGCAGGGCGGCTAATGATAATGATGACAGAATACCTGTAGATATTCACATAGTGACCTGACAACAATTGTCCTTACTTTGGCAGCATTTTTTTTTTAATGCAGTGAGATCACCACACTATTCTAGCAGATACAAACATTTGGACCTCTTTTTTTTAAGCCATGAAAGTTCAACTACGTATATATTTTCTAGAGCATTTTGGAGATTGGAATCTAATTGTCTTTTGTACTAGTGCAGTTTATATTGTATTGCAAAATGCTATGTACAAAAATTGTATATGTAAATTAAAATTTAAAAAAAGCATTATATGCTTTTTAAATTAAAAATTTAAAATTATGCTTTTTAATGCATGTTTCCAAGTTTCAATCATAGAATTACAATTTAAAACATGGAAATTGAAATAGACTAGTAACAGACTGTTCAGCTCTACACATGAGTAAAGCCACATCATATTTTTCTTTTCTTCTATCTTATGTCCTCCTGAGATGCAAAACATTTTAAAGTTTATGGAAATCTTTATAGAAGCCAAATTAGTTGCTGACTGGAGGACAGAGCAGGAAATTCTGTGGAAATACAAAGTAGATTGTTGATTGGGATTATTAATATTTGTTAATATTTGTTTTGGAATTTACTGAAGTTTTGTGGAAGGAACAGAACAGTCAGGTCTTTGCCAAGTTATATCAAACATCCCAAAATAAACTTAGTCTGAAGACTTTTTTTTAATGAATTTAAAGAAGTACTTCCTATATTTCTTTTACTGTTCTAGACTAGTTCTGACTTACATTTCCTGTTTTTCTCATATAGGTAGTTGATCCATCAACTTTTTTCATATCGACAACATATGAAACCACTCGATATAATAAAATTATGGGGCAACATTTCCTTTCAGTATTGTTTCCATAGGATTATTTAGCAGACAAAATAACTATTTTGACCTATGTAGGATGCTATGTAGGATGGTAGAGGACAGGAAGGAACGTTGTCCATGGGGTCGTGATGGGTTGGACACAACTTCGCAACTAACAGCAACAACAAGGATACCATACTGAAATATTTTAGTTACTCCTTTAAATACAGGCAAATACAGGCAAATAGGCAAATGATATCACATGACGGTCAAATCCATGTTGTATTGTTTAAAATTTATTATTAAATGTATAAGAAATCACGCACCATACTTTTGCAAAAAAGAATGGGAAATAAAAAATCTAGTATTCCGTTACTTCAAAGTGAAACTTCTTTCCTCAGATGGAATGCAGAGTCAATAATTATTTAAAGAAGATTACCCAGGAAAAATGATAAAATTGAATGTTAAATGAATTTTTAAACAAAAACTTTGTTTAAATCAAAAGAAAAAACTGTAGCAATCATGCCAAGTCCTTTTAAAAAATAGTACAACTTGTGAGTTTTTCCAGTAGTGATTTTGAAAATCTCATAAAAATACTCTCAAGCATTCCTTAAACTAACAAGAAAATGCCGTCTTGAAAAGAATCTGAAGTCTATTCAGCACAATGCTAACATTTGAAGGAAGGCTCAGGATGAATCTGGTTCATAGGGCTAATTCAAAGCCTTGCAATTGTTTCAGTTGTTTATGAATCTCGGCCTTCATAATGCTAAGAAAATGTGCTGTCTCTTAAAGATGTTCTTTGCAGATATGTCACACATTCTGTATTGTTTCGTGGCACTCAAGCATTAAATATCCCAGGGGTAATCCACCCTTATTTTAACGGCTGATGAAAGATCCAGTGCCTGAGCAAAATCAGTTGGAGGAAAGGGAAGTCTTGTCGGAAACGAGATTAATCTTGTAATGAGTGTTGGGGCCTGATAACCCATCTGTGCAGAGAACTGCTTTAACTGAAGGGCAATTAACCTTCACTTGACAAGTTTTGCCTAACTGTTATAAACAATTTTAAAGACAACTTCAACTTTTGTAAAACCTACACAATCTGAAGCCTGAATAATAGGAACAGGTTGTACTGTAGATCTGGGGAGTAGGAATGAGATGAATAATTTCTGAACTTTATTTAATTATTAGATAATAAATTAGTATGTTTGGGTAATTAATACATTCATACATATACAAATCCAGTTTAAAACTAGTTGGAGGTTGATTGGCTTCCTTGAAAATTCTGAAATCTACACTATATGTTTATCTGGAACCTATTATATGATTTATCCATTTTGCCAATTATGAACAATTTTACAAGATTTATCTTAAACCAGTATAGTGATAGTTATGGTATTTTATGTATCATTATTTCTTTTTTTTAAATGACAACAGTAACATTTATTAAACAATTTTATTCCACAATGGTAACAAGGAAATGCTTTGTCTTTCCTAAAGTTCAGGTAACATCTAATTGAATTTTTGCTGTATAACACGTATCACAACAAAGATTCCACTTGTTTTGTAGAATCATATAAAAAATCTCTCTTTTTAACCATCCTGTAATTCCTTAATTCGGAATAGAATCAGGGTGACAGTCATACATTTCATTTAATTCCATATGGTATAATGAAATGAGGCTGGGAAAGCCTTGTTGAAAAGTATAATAACAAGTTCCTCAACATTATTATTTTAAATTTTCTAATTTCTGAATATTTCTATTGAACAGAAATTCATTCTTTCTAATGAATTAGATATAAGTAGACAGGAAGTTCCCATTGAAAATTTTCCTTTAATGACAGCCCCTGATCTGATGAGTTATGATCTGATGAGCTATCAGAAAGGAAATGGAGACAGGAAATATCTTGTCTACAGGTTTGTTATCATTATCATAAGAGTTTTGCCAATATATTTACTATTTATCTAGATAATAAGTGCATTATTCTACAAAATATATTTAGCTCTCAAGAATGACAAATGTCAACCAAAAATTTTGGTCACTAATAGTATTGATTCATAATTTTGAAGTGACTGTATTATTTAGAAATATTAGAGAAATATTTTGTTTTGTACTTCCTCCTCCCTCCAATTTGATTGATTCTAATTGTTATATTGACACTTTGCAGTATCCATTTCCAGCCTACTGTTTTCCAGATAGATTAGACTGTAATTGTTATAAGTCATACTTTTGCAGCATGACTACGTCTGAAATAGCTACATTATATTGTCCATTTGACAAACAAATGTAGTGAGCAAATATTTCTGCAGAATCAGAAACCATAGCTGAGCACAAAGGGAAGCCTGGACTGCTTGCTTTTACTTCCTTAGAATTCTTTACATAAAGGAGAATCCATCCATAAAGAAATGAATTCACAAATCAGCAGGATTGTGTCTGTTGACCTCACCTAAGTCTTGTTTTATTCACCTGAACCCATGAAGATAGTTTACATATGCTCAGCTTTATGCACAATAGATTCTGCATACATGATTGGGGATTCTGCGGCATATAGAATAACCTAAGAAAAAAATGAGTTATATTATTCCAGTTTGTAACGAACCAACTTAAGTGGATAGGTCCAGGACTTGCTAATAGCTATAATTACTTCCTTGTTAAAGCTCATGTATTGAGCTATGTTTCTATCTCATCCTACTATTAGGTAACATAATCATAGTACTTACTTAATTAAATTCAGATTTCCAACCAGTCTATACTAAAGGAATAAAGCATTTGGGACTTTAATATACTATCCTTTCTACACAATTTTAAAGAATTTGTCCATTAAGAACTACCACTTCAGGGTATAATTTTCAGATTCTCACATAAATTTATATCTGAAAGTTCAGTCAAGATTTGTATTTATTTACTCAATTTCTATAGTCACCCATCTCAATCCAGTTGACCTTGGGCAATGAACAATATCACAATTAAAACCCTAAAACACAAAAGCAGTCACAGTTTTTGAAGATGTATTCTTCATAAAATTAGACTTATTGTATAGATTTCTTTTAACACTTCAAACAAATCTATTTCTTTTAAAAACTTTGACAGATGTTTGAGAATATTCTATTTTTCTAATAACAAATACAAATGCAGTTACTTAAGTGCTGTTGATATTCATCATTAAACACCTTATTGCGCTTCATGAAAATGGATGCAGTTGGCAGCAACTGAACTAAAATAGAGTATTCATGATAATATGAATTGTTAACCATTGATTTGACTTCTCTGACGGAACATATTAATATTATAATAGCTTAAGAGGGAAAAAGAGTTGTGATCAGAGAAATGGATTTCTATATTATTCTGTAAAAGTGTAGGCATCTGCATAATTCTCCCAACTATTGAAAGAAAAAAAGTCAGAATACTATGAAATCTGGAACAAAGTGTATAAATGGTTGGAATGGAGGAGGAACGCTGAGACAAGTGACAATTGACAAGTTAAATATTTGGAAATTGTTGTGTTAGTACTTTGTGTAAATAAGACTAGAACTAGTATGATAGCAATGCATACAAATGAAAAAGCATGCTGTTTATTGAAAGTTAACTGATTGTATATAATGTTATAATGGAAAAACTGAATATATTGTAAGGTATAACTTGATGGAGCTGTGTAAACCAGGGAAATCACACCATGTTCAATGGTTTTAATTGTATTTTCAATAAAAAACTTTTTAAAAAAGAAAGAAAAAAACTCTTCCTTTGGATGGATTTATTCTCAATATGCAATATAAAAATGTTACATCTAGTATAAATTAAGAAATAAGAGAAGAATAGAAAACAGTATGCAGAATTGATGCATTATATACATTTTATGGGCTTGCCAAGTAAAAATAAAGTCTAACTTAGTGTTTTTTAATCTTTTTAACCCAATTACCCCTGTTCTGTTCCTGAATGTCATTACCCCCACAAAGAATCTAAACCGTGTGTTTTTAGTCAAGCATCTTAGTGGCAGCATCCCAAACTGGATCCTCAATTCAAAATTACAAATAGCTTCATTATCTTGGGGGATATGCCCAAATTATCCTCTTAAGACTAATTACCCCCAGTTTAGGAACCACCGTTCTAGCTAAAAACCCTGTTTCAAAAATTGTTCATCTCCCTTATGTGGTAATAGAACAGAATATAAAGGAGTATTAAAGGATGGAGAAGAGTATTAAAAGGACCACTATAGATTTAATCATTGTTACAAATCAATTCTTTTCAAGAAGGCTTCAAGTAATAAGGTAGTGCTTTTGTTGCTTAAGCATCTGTTCTTCAACTCCAAAGCTACAGCACATAAATAATAGTGTCGTGCTGCACTGCTACACATGCCAATCTAAAAACTAGATGTAAAGAAATCTAGCAGATGTCTGAGATTATTCATATAGTAGAACTCCCCAAATTATCCATCACAGTGCAGCTAATCTACATCTCTCATCTTAACATCTATAAGAACTATAGATCAGTAAATTTGAGTTACAGTATAAGGCAATGTCTTTCAACCGGTGGACTATAGACCACTTGTGGCATCAGAAGATTCCTTGAAATAAGACAAAGGTTACCTCAGGTTGACCTTAACTGCTCATGTCTATCTATTTTTCCTGACAATAGTAAAGAAATGCTTTCCACTTTCTTCATCCTGGGTGTTTCTTCAACCTCCCAGTCCCTCAGCCAAGTAAAATCAGATTCAAAACCCTGTTAAGCATTTTCAAGAATAGTCAGTTGGCTAAGTGCTGCCCCCTGCTGCGGGTGCCTATATCTCGATATCTCTATCTCTATTTCAACTTATATCTATCTATATATTGATGCTTAATATTGTAGACTATCAAAGATGCCAGAAGTCAGCATTCTTGCCTGAAATCTCAGGATATTTGACATTATTGAAATATTTTAGCTAATTAAAATTTAAAATTAAATTCATGTTTATTTCATCCACAGAACTGCTGACACAATATAAAAGAAATAATATTATTGTTATTCTGGTGGGTGTCAACATTGCCATTAGATTTATCTAATAATCCTAAAAATCTTCTGATGATTATACAATGGTCCACATAAAGGAAATAAATGAAAACCATTGGATTAAGAATATTTTGCATGAATAATCAAGGGAATAAAATAATTGAGAAAGAAGAGGAATAACATTTCTTTAGAACATTAATTTATTCTGTTTTCAGGAAGCTGTATAAAAATACTAACCAGAAACATCAACTACAATAGTGATTCATTGATAAAACAACTCTTATAGTTAAACAGACTGTATGACATGAGCACGACAAAAGCAGATTAGATGTGTTTTCTGCATTTCTCCCTCAAGCCCTCACTTCCAAGAAAAGATACAAGCATTCAAAAGATTCAAATATCCTTGGTCAGAGTATCTCACGCTCTTTATCGTTGCAGTTAGCAAGAAGTGAGTTATAAAATTCATTTAACAGTGGGGAAAATGTTTCTTTTTTATTCCAATTATGGACCCAGGTAAAAGACAAAAGAAGGTATAATATAAGTTTGTAAATGATGAGGCTCTTGTATATTTCTATAGGATATTTAATAGCACAGCCAAATGTGTTATATTTCTGATTCCTTCAGGTTTGACATCTACATCTACAGCAGCATCAAACCTTAATTCTTTTATATAGACACAGAGAAGTTTGCTCATTTTTTAAGCAGTCTCTGTATGAAATGTCTTCTCAATTCCTTCTCTTAGAGGCTCTGGGGCTCCACTGCGTTATTTCACCCTTCATTTTTAGTTCTGAAGATAGAGCAGCTAGGTCTGATTGGATGCATATAACTTTGCAATAGCATTGTATACTGAAAATTTGAAAAAAAAACTTGAGTCATTTAAGATTTACCTGAACCTGTACCCTGATCATATCTGTTTATATTAATATTTACTCTTGCATTTTATAGGCAAACTATCTTACTGACTAACAAAAAAGGAGTAACAACACGTTGTTTCACTTAACTGGTCTATATTAATGCGGGCAAAAAAATAAGAAATATAAACAAACATTGCACTCTGCCTTATTTTGTAATTATACCTGATTTCCCCCCCAACATGGACATTAAAATATATTGCACAGATTATTTTCTTACAAATATGCCAATATTTTCAAGAAGTAATCATAATAAATATTTAAAAACCATTGTACTTAATATATTGCCTGAGTATTATGCAGATATACATGTTTTTAACTCTGACTATGGAACCTCAAATATTTCCATTCTAAATATGCAGACATTTAATCTCAGATAGCACAACATTTCAACCACAAAAAAGGAAACTAACAATCGAAAAAAAGACTGTATATGTTCTGAGACAGATTAGGTGGTTTAGCTATCCACAAATGTAATCAGTACACAGTTTCAGGGTAACCAATACTAACAAAAAAAAAAGCATATTATTATAAACTTGTAATTGTATCAATGACCACAGAAGCAAGATAACAGGACCTGCTGTGGAATAAAATTTCCTTTTTATACCTCCCAAATTTTGAATAACAGGAATTGAAAAACTACGAAAAGGTAGTAAGATTAATTTTATGCCCATTGGAAGAGAAAAATGGGTGAAAATATAAGAACATATATTTTTCTACTGCTGCGTTTTATTATAATTGCATATTATTCACCTATTTATTGCTCTATTCTTTATTCTTTATTAGAAATTAGAGCTATTGGAGAAAGATTTTTATTTGTTTTTGTCTCGAAGTGATCAAATGGCAGTATGATTATGCGTCCTAGTTAGAGTCATGTTTACTGTGACAGATTTAAGTAAGAGTGCATTGTTAGAACAAATAAAGAATTACTGCAATACCATGCAGCCAAATTTACACTTTTTGATATATTTAAACTACACTTTTGATGCAGAAGCCAGGATTTTCACATTTCCTTAGAATGGTAATCAGAATACTTTCTTGAAAAGTAATAGCCTCAAATAAGATAAAATAGAAACAGGATCTTCTGAATATCTCACAGTGCAGATTTATTTTAATTAAAATATAAGTATTTAACTCCCTCTGTCATAGGTCAATCACTATTCCTATATTCTCAAAGCACATAAAATTATACATTGGTAGCAAAGATTAAAGATTAAGATTAAATAAATAGAAAAGTCAAATTTTTCGCTAGGTTTTCCTTTTATTCTGATATTACTGTCTTAAATTTAATTTGAAAGATGTTAAACACTTTTACCTTCAGAATAAAGTCCACCTATCTTACTCTCCTACTTTTACTAAACAATATTTCACTATTCAATATTCTACTATCAGAGAGTCCATGTTTATAAAATAAAAAGATGTTTAAACAAAGCAATACTGCAGTGGCCTTAGCAAGTCAATAATACTTGAGAATATTAATTAATCAAATATATTAAGTAACCTTATCAAATGAAAGGAAGCTATGGTCACTATTATTATTAAAGAAAATTACATGGATTAGAATTCTAAAATCACTTAAATATGAATAATATGCAATAAGTCTAGTTAGACATTGTCTTAATATATATGCATAGGATTCTGCTATTAATGTTTTAATTTTGTTTCTAAAATATAAAAATCTAGTTTAGGAAAAAAATAAAATATGGCTGTTAATAAAACATTGTACCCTGAACAGCTTTTCATTAACATAAATCCTATTTCTTCATATTCAATTAAAATTACATACAGTTTATTTCTTCAGCAGATAATTAACACTTACTGCCATATCTGTGATTATTAGCTATGAGCTGTAACTGTAAGCGAATTCTACACAGACACAAATAATATATTATTTATCTCAAAAACATTATAATCCAGCCTTAGGGACATTATCATGCTAAGCAGTTGTTTTAAAAAGCTAAAAATAATGCTAAGAAACTGGAGTCACAAACTTGTCACAGATTTTATTAAATGCTCCCCCATGTTTTTTTTTTTTAATGAAGTATATCTTAAACAACCTTACTAATTCTCGTAGCACAAAATGATATGAATAAAATATTATTTCAAAATAATATCCAAATTAAAAGAAGAAAAATTTAGCTTCAAATCAAATGCTGAGAAGAATTCCAAAATGTGTTATTCAATTCTCAATAATTACTTTTTCCAGAGCCTAATTCAGATAAATATCCAAATTTGTTCAAAAATTATTGCAACCAGTAAATTCAGGTATTCCCTCCAAAGGCTTCGCGAGTATAATCCACAGCACTGAACAGTGAATTTAAAAAAAACACCCAACTTTTTCTCAGTTTCAAGTTTTTAAGCCTTGTGGACAGGGAGTAGGAAAAAGGAAATTTACTAAGCAGTACAAAGGAAATCTTCTTGTCCTCTATTGTGGCTGTGGGGGTGTTGCCCAATTCTACCTTACTGCTGTTTAAAAAGCAATTTGTTTTGGGAAAAGCACAATATAAAAACCACAAGGCATTCCCTTTCTTACCTTAATAGTGCTCGCCATAATGTATCTAGCTTATTGATCGCTAATAATTGTCAATAATAATTATTGCTTCACTCTGACCAGAAAGAAGTTTTGATGAAGTTATTTAGAACGGATGAGATTGTGCTAACTCTGGGAAATGAAGTCAGGCAGTGGCAGGAAGAGGTTTCTATTGGTCCTGGCTACTGCAGTTTGAAGAAACAGGATATTTGGGAGCTAAGAGATAAGAGGTCCTAAAACAATGTTGTTTTTCTTGACGATATGCAGCTACAAGGTTTTTTTAAAAAAAAAAAGTCAATTGGCTATGACAGTGTTGGCAGGTGCGATGTGATGTGCAGTAAATATGGTCTAACATACTGAAGCAGGATGCAGATGTCACATGAACTGGGCCAAATTTGATATAAGCCTCCTAAAAGGATTAAATATTTGGGGCCAAATTTAGATTGGACAAGCTGCTGTCACCCACAAATGTCAGTAGATACATTAATATCCCTGAACTAACTTGCAACAATTAAGCTTGAATGAAACCAACTGCTTTATATGCCAGGTCGGGATCTTTTCCCATTGAACACCAACCTGCTGATTTTAACTGGCAACAACTTTCCAGAAGCTCCAGAAGAGAAAGGCCTTTCCCATTACTTGCTCTATGAAGGCAGGAAAAAAAATTATGCTGATTTTGAAAGGTTTGTGTATAATACAGGTGAAATCGCCTTCACGTGAGCTCGGTTGCTAGTGACTTCATGGATATGTTCATATAACATTCTTGGTAGAAACATGGAAGTCATTTGCTCTCATTTTCTTTTGGGATATATTTCAACTTCCCAAACCAACAGTCCTGAGATTTGCTGGAGCTCCCTTACTATGACTTCCCACCTTCTAGAAGAGATGAGATTAGTAAGGTGCTGTGATGATATTTGGTAATCAACTAAAATTCTTACAGTTCCCTTGTATAACAGTACAATCAATCCTGGTTGATCCTGGTTTTAGAATAGAATAGAATAGAATAGAATAGAATAGAATAGAATAGAATAGAATAGAATTTTTTATTAGCCAAGTGTGATTGGATACACAAGGGATTTGTCTTTGGTGCATATGCTCTCAGTAAACATAAAAGAAAAGATATATTCATCAAGAATCATAAGGTACAACACTTAATGATAGGTAGGATGGGTAGGATCTTGGTGTGTTTTTTAGACTTCTTTCTCGTTGAAACTATTGGGATGTTTGTAGATCTCAATAGCCTCTCAGTGCAGGCATACAAAATAGTTTGATATTTGTTGACAGAATCTGTGTGTCCTTGAACTGATTTTTATTATCCTTAGCACAATAGAAAAATGTCTGAAGATTAAAAAAGCTTGATTATTTGCCTGTGCCACATCAATATTCTGTCCAAAAGCAGAACCAGCCAAGAATCAGCTCCCCGAAATGGGATAATCATAAATTTGCCTGGACAAGGGTGTTATCAATATTCAGGTGCTCAGACTAACCAACATGAATCCAGCACGAACAATGAACCAATCAGGAATGAGCACTCCAAAAATGAGCAAAAACCAACATGAACAATGTATTAATCAGGAACAAATACAACCAAAACAACTAACCAGAATTGGGCACAAACAAAGAACCAATTGGAAATCACCTCGGCTAAAAACAAATCAGAAGTCAGGACATTTGACTATAAAGGCAGGAGCCTGGTTAGTCCCTGCTAAGTTGCCTGTAAAATATGTGCAAATCTATTGTGTAGAGCATGGTCCCTAAACCCTGATGCCCAACACTGCTCAACAGATACTGGCTGTGAAAGTTTATACCCAATATAGTGAACCAGGATATTTAGACTTCATTAAACCAGAAATATCACCTGAAGCTATGATTATCAATTTTAGTCATGACATATTTATATATCTTAGAAATATCAGTTATGCTAGGATGATTGGAGGTGCAACAAAATCAGATTGGCCAGAATTCACTGATACTGTGCAATATACTAGCTTAAATTCCTTATTTCTAATCACACAGGGCCAAATAAAGTATTCTATTCTAACTCTATAAACATTAAACAACCTTGTGAAATATAGAAAACAGAGTATGTGACTTAACAAATGAAAACAAAGATTTATCTATTTTATATTTGTATAATAGAACGTTCATTTTTTTTTTGCAATGTAGAAATAAGGTGGCTTGCAACAAAATATCATGAATTTTAAAAACAAAACAAAAAAGGAAAAAAATAGACATTTAACAATAAAATCTTAACAGAAAAATGAAAGAGAAGTGCCTGATAAGAAGTGAAACAATAATATTTGCAAAATATTATTTCATAAATTGAGCATAACTATAAAATTACCTTTCTCTTGTTCCTTCCAGATGAATATCTGGCAGATATGGGACTGTAAGAAGGGACCATAAGGTGAGCAAAGTTCCCATAGGGGAGAATTTGATTCATGAAGGACTCTTGTCTCAAACTCTTTAGGACTTCCAGGACTTTGCATTGAGCTGAAAACAAATAGATAATCACAGGTCTTTCATATTATATATCCCATTCAGGCAACATTGGCTTCCATATTTTGAACAAATTAAGGGTTTAGACTCTCTTAAGGCCCAAAAAGATGACACTGCTAATGTTTCATTACTATCTGCATATTTGTAAGCAAAGATGGTTGCAGAATATTCCTAAACTATGAAATTAATTCACAACACCATCCTTAACATGCTGAACACATCTAGGATCAGCAGGGTTTTTTATTTGCTCTTGTATTTTAAATAACTTCTATATATTCACATTCCTGGGTTAGAGGGTAAGAATAAGAGAAGAATAGCAATATCTGAGATCTTGTCTGCTCTCTAACTATTAACAATTATGAATTGGAGAACAAAATGGAATGTTGCAGAAACTTGTACAAGGGCAATCCTCAACATCATTTACTAAATTAACCATTTGTCTAAAATGATAACCAGGGGGTTGGACTAGAAGACCTCCAAAGAGAGGTGCGATTCAGTTAGTTTGCACCAATTTGGGTGAACTGGTTGTTAACTTATTGCCCAGTTCAGAGAACCAGATAATACCCACCTCTGGCTGGCCCCGCCCACCCTGCCCCACCCCTGCTAGGAGTCCTCCCGTGTACCCTGTTTTGGCTTTCAGGGTGGTGCAGGAGGCCTTCCAGGGCATGGGGATATTTCGTGGCCCCCCACATCCCGTTTTCACTTCCAGGATTGTGCACGAGGCCTTTCAGGCCCAAAATGGGGTGTGGGGCCATCACACACACCCATGCCCCATTTTGGCTTCCAGGGTGGTGCAGGAGGCCTTCCAGATCCAAAACCCCTGCTCTAGGGTGAGTTGGGAATGGGGATTTTGCATTATGATTGCTCATACGTATGTAGGAACCAGTAAAAGACGAATGGAAAAATCACTATCTGTAGATCAGCGTTTTTCAGTCTTGGCAAGTTTAAGATGGGCGAACTTCATGCTGCCTGAGGAATTCTGGGAATTGAAGTCCATGTACCCTAAAGTTGCCAAAGTTGAGAAGCATGGGTCTACAGTAGGGTTTAGGATTTTCCATCCCTGTTTTATTTAGAGTTTGGTGCAATAAAATAAATCAGATGTAGTTTCGTTAACAAATAGTGATTAAAGCGATATGAACCATTACTGGACTTTTTCTGAGAAACTGAAATTAAAAGTTGATCTGGGCATTGTTGATTAAATAAGGGATTATGGAAAGAATGTAGACAAATGTTAATCTTAGAGCAAGAGTTTGATATATTTTTTT
>JANHFT010002258.1:128631-150764 GCA_032467955.1 Pseudoxenodon macrops | reverse complement strand
ACTTATCCAGATTGTTTTAATCATTCAAAGCTGTCACCCTTTGGCCACCAAGACTTTTTCCTTTCTTACCATATGTTATATATCTATATCATATGATACAAATTCATTTTTCCCCAACAAAAGTGCCTATTAGGGCTCTCTATTATCTATTTATTTACCTATCAATGAGAGCCAGTGTGGTGTAATGTTTAAGATATTGAACTTTGGGACAGTCACTTGTTTCTTACTACTTAACAACTATTTATTAAATGGATTGGACCAATAAAATATGACTCATAACCTTCATTATGAATCTCCCTCTCCCTCTCTCTCTCTCCCTTCCTCCCTCCCTCCCTCTCTCTGACATGTGTATACATATATTGGAATATAATAATATAGAAATAATTTATTATAATAATCCCCAAATTTATCTTAACTTTTACGGTATTTATTATCTTGATAGAGCATGATTGTTTATTGTTGAGTTGATAAAATGAACTTTGCATTTGGCAGACTATTAACACATCAGTATTTAATAATCAGAATGAAGCAAACTGTTTCATCACTAATAGAACAACAATCCCAATATCCATATATACTGATCTAAAGCTCTGTGTCTGGAGCCTTGTTTTTGTTTTGTTTTTTCATATTGTGCACCTTAAATAAATTCCATTCAATGAGACTGGTACTACTTCATATAGTTCTAAATTCAATTTATTTCCATATTGTCCTGCTTGCTCAAAAAAAAAACCCTGATAAACTGAGCTAATTGTAAAACATAATTACTTCATAATATTGTGAAACTGTGGACTCCACATTCAGGAACCATCCTGATTTTTGCATAGAGTGACTTTATTCAACAAAAACAGAAGTTAGTTCACAATTTTGAAGATTGAAGAGCTATGAATATAGCCCGTTTCCACACAACAGAATAATACAATTCTCCCATTGGATTAATTAATTACTAAATTTAGAAAAAGAAGATCTCTTCCCATGTAAAACTTCTCCCTATTTGTTCAAAATAAGATTTGTAAATATGCTTGGCTCATCTTCCTCTACTTGTTTTTGATGTGCTACCCAATGGTTTTCTATGTTAGCATTTTCTATAAAGTGTAAAATGAGGAGGTAAAGATCGCCAATCAGAATTATAGATTTGATATGGAATAATGTATTCCCTGTAAATAAATCTCCTTTTTGTTATATTTATAAACCTGCTTTAGTGGTTTTTACCCAGGTTAAATTCTTGCTTTCAGGGAACAGCCACAGATATGCACACAGAAGCAGACACATACTGCTAGACTGCTTCACCTTCCAAAAATAAAGAGATGAAACATGAAAATGTTACATATACTTGGAGTGCATGGAATGCTCCTTTAAAAACGATGGATTCTTAAAATGAGTGCAATTTTGCAATTTAGAGATTGAATATATTCATTGAGAATAGCATCTGTGGGAAACACTACAAATTTCAGACAAATCTCACTTTTCACTGTCAATAATAGGTGTACATCACTAGTGTTGGATGATTAACCTATTGCAGCCCAGATCAATCTTACAATAGTGATATTGTTTATGGTCAGCACAACAATACAAACCCCTACTAGTTGCCAACTATCTTTATTTAGCATTCTAATGTTCTTTTTCTAGTTAATATGGAACACCTTTTACTTCTTTGTTTTCTTTTGGAAGTGGTTCAGATACATCACAAGTGCAGAAAACAAGTTCAGGTAACTTGAACGTATTTATATGGTTTGACATTGATTAGTTATTAACTTTTGTTTTAATGCTATACTTCTACTTTATTATTGTATAAAATGAAGTAGCATTCATCAAGCAGGACATAACCTTTATGTTCTACTTGATGTGGATAAAAAAGCTTTGAAATGACAGCCAGTCATGTTGCCTCCATCTCATTCCCAGGCGATTTCTCCATCTCTAGACATGGGCAGCAACTTGCTCAGTGCCAGTTGGCCTGGCAAGTCAGCTGAGCAAATGCCCGCTTCCCAACTGGCATTCATTCAGCCATTGTAGCCATTTTGGCTTTGGGTGTGAGAGAGAAAGACTAGACCCATTGTCGTTTCTCTTTACATCAAGATATCAAACTTCCAGGAGACTGACAGATCTGTCAAACAGAAGTCATGCTATTTGGTTTGTAGTACATTCTGCTGGGGAGATAGTAAAGCAGAGAAAATGTGTGAGACACACATGCACATAAATGTGGAATGAAGGTGAGAGACAGAAATTATTTGCTTAACAACAAAACCAATTTTGTGCAGGAAACTGGTGTCAGGAAGGGAAAAGGAAAGAATGATCCAAAGCCACAATAAGGCTGATAACACTATGATTTGATTTCTCCGAGCTATATTTCGAACCTGCTCTTCTGATTTCTAAGGCTGGCTTGGAAGCAGGAAGTGTTGGTTGAGATAGATATATCAAACTTTTATTTCTTGAACAGGACAATTGCAGGTAGTCCTCAACTTACAATAATTCATTTAGTGACCATTCAAAGTTATGACAGCACTGATTCACTTAACAACTGTGGCAAGAAAGGTCACAAAATGGGGCAAAACTCACTTAACTGTCTCACTTAGCAACAAAAATTTTGGGCTCAGTCATATGTCAAGGGTTGCTTGTAATTTCCCAGACAACTTGCAATAATTAATATGATCTCTAGATGGCAGCAATTAAAATTGTATTATAAGGTATTCTTTTTTTTATTTCCTGCTATCATAAGCAGTCAAAGAAAAATAGTTTTGAACTGTCAACCCAGCCCTGCCACTCTTTCAAGAGAATGATTGGTGATTGGTCTTCCCCCTAGTAATTTATGCTAGATGTGAAGGGAAAGAGCAATTAGGAATCTATCAATTGGTGCCCTGAAACTACCCCTTATTACATTGCCAAGCCACAGACTAGGGAATGGTAAAAGAAGATTATGGCTCAGAACAATTTAAACTGATGAACTTTTTCTCTTCCTAATTCACAACCAGGAGAAAAGCATGGCTGTGCAGAGGAACCCTACGTTACTCATGAGGAGTAACAGCACAGTGCTTGATTAAAACTAATTTGTTTTAATGTTGAAATCTTTGCATTCTCTACTATAAATTATCAAGGCAACAATTCTATTATACTATAGAAGGTAAATGTGATTTTTCAAATTAAAGTTGGCATTTTATTAAGCTTTTTTTCTTCTTCAAATATTAGAAATGCAATCTCATTTAGCCAAAACAAAGTTTGCCCTTTTCCCGAACTTCTCCAGGAGGGTAAAAATGGAATGTAGCATTTGCCTTAAGCCCACACAATTGCATTATAATTTGCTAAATGGTTTTAATCAATCACCAGGTTTTGTGGTTCATGAAATTGATGTGGATGAACTTCTTTTACAGCTAGCAGACTGCTGTGCTGGAGAAATACACTTTCCACTGATCTCATTCAAATCAGTGGCTGCTGGAATCACTCAAGATTATGTGGAATGTGGCCCAAAGACCAAACCTTGGATACTAGCAAAAAGAAATGGCTGCTTTATAAAAACCAAGCAGTCCTTATCAACCAGAACATTGTGTTGGAAAACATCCAGATGCAACACAAGCTTGACTGTCTTCCAGCAGTATTTAGAATAGCAGATTCACATAATTGGAGAAAATTGTTAGGCTTTGAATGCAGCAGTTCTAATGACAATAAAAATAAATAATAATAGTTGTCATAGTAACATTAATCGCTGGATTTGACAAAAGTATTTTGCATTAGTACTAAAAGTTTATTATAAATGTAATATTGTTGATAGAAATGTCCAGTGCAACATTTGAGTAGATTCTGCAACAGAAGAGTAGATTCCAATCCTATTTTGACAGTGAAAATGGATTATTTTAGCTAAATTTACTTTAGGCATGGTTCCCTTTGTTCTAGACCTGTCTGAAACAAAACTTAACTCCTTAAATCCAAGATGTGTTGATTAATTTGAGGAGATAAACAAATGGCTATTTAGAGGTATAATTGACAGAGATCAATTTACTTGCATGTCAACCTTTCTCAGTGATAAAGCATTCCAAGATCTAGAGACTACATTTTGTCAATATGTTTCTATACTTTCTTCCAAGATTACAGCATTCATTACATCAAATAGAATTGTAGGTAGGATTATCAATGTATTAATATCATGCATTTTGGCAAAATAATTTCAATATTATATAGTATTTAAAAAGGAAAATTGTCTTTTCATATCTGTTAACACTGACAGTGCTGCTTCAGGAATCAAATCAATCAGATGAATATCTTATTGGGACATTTTGCCCAAATAAGCATCATTATATGGTTTTTTTCCCATTGAATCTTACTTTTAATTTGTTTCCTACTAACCCACTTTCTTTTTTATTGGCTTGATATAATCAGCAGTTCTGGTCAATCTGATTCCTATTTGTTCCAAATTATATTAGCTCTATGCCCATTGTAGGCCTTGGAAAACTGGTTCTGTGAATAATTTGTTTTTTTTTAATCATTTTCAAATAAACGTGTTTCAAAAATTTATACATTATAAACATAATAATATATTCAGTCCATAATTAAAAATAGCTATCAATTACTTCCAAAATATTTGTTGATTTTAATTAGGGACCAAGCCTAAGAAGATTTATCCACTTTTCTTTTTTAAAAAAATATGAATTTCTTCTTAAAGTGTTTTTACAATTATACAATATTTGCTGAGTCATCCTTTTCTCACATTTGTTGACATTCCTAAAGATTGGCACAGTGGGTGATGCTCAAATTCAATATAAATTTCAATGTTAAAATATATGTTACATATCAGATAGAGGGCTTAATAATTCTACCCCTAATTTTGGGTTACATTAATCTTCCTAGAATTATAGCAGACACTATACTTTTTCAAGTCTTTGAATTTATGTTTTAAAAAGTGACTGGCAATCCTTTCATGATCTAGAGCAATTGTTCATCAATTTTTCAGAGTTGCTGAATGTTTCTGATAGCTGGAACTTAATTTATTTAGAGAGAGCACGGATCATAGGGGATTTCATTGTGCCTGCCAAGAGTTACAAACTATATAAAACAAAAAAGACAGACTTAAATTAACGATAAAAGTAAAGCTGATTAGTTTAACACATTTCTGGGTTTAATTCCCCCACAGAATCCTTTATATTAAATGTTCTTCCCCAAGAGAAAGGAGTAGCAGGATAGCAATACCTACCAATTTGAAGGGAGCTTTCCACAACTGAAGTTTGAAAATGCATGCCAGTTGAATGTTGTGCCTCTCAGTGATAATATCATAAAATCTATTAAATTAAAATTAATATATTTCAGCAGACAGCTGTATTAGAATGCTTGTTATTTTTCTATTATAATGGTAGCTTGTGTTATGGCGATCGGTACAATCTGTACTCTTATTACTTTTTCGTATTTCCCTTTTTTGGCCTACGGCACATCATGTGTTTTTATTTCAGTGAGCTGCATTGAACTACCTAATTAAAAGAAGCGCTTTTGCAATGCAAGAGGATATGGTTCATGATGCACAGTACATTTGCCAACTTTGAAAATTTCATTGTTTCCAAGAAAAGAAATATATTAACAGTTGACTTTATGAACGTTAAAACTGACTAATTCTGTAGTTCAGTAAATACAAATAAAGAGATGAAATAACAAACATTACAAATAAATGCATACCAATACAATATGTTACAATATATCCTCAAATTCTTATTTAAACGCTCCATTTCAGGGTTCCTAAAAGCTGACCATGGGGGCAGTAAAAGATGCTGAGCTTATCAGTTGGAAAGCTGATAGCCCAGGTTTGAGACCCAAACTCTGCACAAGGGGGTGAGTTCCCATTACTTGCCCCAGCTCCTTCCCATGTAGCAGTTTGAAAGCCTGCAAATGCAAGTAGATAAATAGGTTCCACTTTGGTGGGAAAGTAACAGTTTTCCATGCGCCTTTGGCATATAGCCATGCTGGTCCCATGACCACAGAAGTGTCTTCTGGCAATGCTGGCTCCCTCAGCTAAGAAATGGCGATAAGCATTGCCAGAGTCAGACATGTCTGAACAGGGGAAACTTTTACCTTTACCTAAAATCTAACCATAATCTTTTAGGGATATTACACATTATGAGAATTTTAAGAAGATGATTTCTCTTTTCCTATTTTTTCATTTAAAGCTGATAGTTTGAAAATGCAAAATTAAGCCTTTTTTCTCACCCAAAATTACCAAGGTTGGTAAAATGAGGACATAGATTGTTGGGGGCAATATGCTGACTCTGTAAAGTGCTTAGAGAGGGCTGTAAAGCACAGTGAAGTCTAAGCGCTATTGCTATAAGTGCTTGATCATAGTCAAGATCAAATGCAGATCTAAAGTAAATACAGTCTGGCTAGAATGACTATTTTTCAGACTGGTATGACAATATGTGATGATGATCAAGGATAGAATGTCCATCAATAAAATACATATGCTTGTCTGGCCAAATATGCTTTAGCCTGATCTAATTGGTCAATGTAATATGTTGATGTTTAGCATAGTGACTACTTTTATGCATAATAACCAACATTTTTATAAGTAGGCAATATAATAGCTAGACCCAAATCCTTTGGAATTTGTATAGTATAATTGATATAGGGAAATAAGGAAGCAAATACATGAGTTCACTATTTCTAATTGAAATTATTACCTGGCTATGCCAGGCTTATGCTATTTTATAATGTTTGTCATTTCAGAACTTATAACTGGACTCATTTAGGAAACTGGTTAATATTGAGGTCAAAGCTAGTTTCAGACAAGTATTCTTTATTATGAGCTCTTTATTTATTTATTTCATTTTTACCATGCCTTTATTGTTTTATAAGTAACTTAAGGCATCAAACATACATAATATTCTTTTCTCCTCCTGTTTCCCCCAAAACAACCCTGAGAGATGGGTTGGGCTGAGAGGTCGGTTAGCTAGCAGAAGGTCATTCTGTTATTATTTTTTTAGTTTAGGAAAGATAGGAAAGATAGGAAAGTAAAAGGAAGGGTCAGAAGCAGAATGAGTATCTCTGTGTATTTTGACACCCCTCCCTTTCCACTTTATCTCTACCTACAGATTATTTCTGATTATTTCTGAGGGACAGAATATCTCTTTCCAGAATAAAAAAATGATAATATAAGGAATCTAATATGAAAATATATCACCAAATCACATACACTTATACAGAGTGCCTTTCATGTACTTTAATAAGCAATTCTAAAAATTATTTCAGAATATTTTTCTTCCCTATTTGTTCAAGTATCATAAAGCACACATAAAAATCTTAAATAGAATGTGTGTTTAGCTGTGTGTTAGGCTGGCTATGCATGCCTTTTTTCAAAGTTTGTCCCTCAACTAAACAACAACGTCTTAAACCGTATCCACTTTATCAAAGACAGAACTTTTTCCCAAGCTAATTCAGCCACACGTTTGGCTACAGAGTTATTTTCCTTGGATTTGATGCCAAAAATACTAAAACTAACAATTTTACTATTAAATGGCTTGATTCACAATCCAATCAGCCATTACACAAAGATTGAATTGTATGTGGTATTCTTTACTAACTGAGTTGAAATCTAATAATCTGAATAAATTTAGGGTATGGAGTAAATTAATATATCTGCACAAAGAACACACACATGCTTTAAGTGATCAATTGAAATAAATTAAAATTTTAGAAAGTGTCGATCTCTATTCTGCACAGGGATGTGCCAATGTCCTGGCCAAATGACTGGACTGAAAATAGAAACAGATGTTCTAATAAGCAGAGAACTGCTGCTAAGCATTATGAATTCCACCACTACCAAAAATATAATGAGTTGTCTGTGATTCTCAGTGTGGTACACCACACATGCTGTTATATTTCACATTATCATGAAGAGGAGATAAACACATGTGATAAGCTGGACTCTATATATGTCTAGTTATATTCTCACTATAAACTCTTTAGATGGAGTCAGGACTAATTACGCACTACAAAAGGGTATTTGGTATTTGGGTATGAGAAAAAAGCTATAATTATAAGGTTGAAAAAAAAGGTTTTGCCAAAGGCTTTTCTGAAATGATCTGCAAAATCAAGGTCTTTGAAACTGTTGAATACTACAAGGCTTTGAGAATCAATACTATTTCAAATGAATAAATACATAAAATAATTAAAATTATAATTCTTTTTTTCCATTTTACTACACAGTCTATTGCAACTAAATATACCTCATTTCAACCAGGCCCTTTAAAAAAAATATGTTACAAAGAATAATATCCCTGTAAAAAAAAGAATACATCCTCATGTGATGAATATATATATATATATATATATATATATATATATATATATATATGTGGGTATTTTGTTGTTCGGGTTCTTTCCCATGTAGAAATTGTGTTCTGATTGGCTGGGGGTTGGCTGAACACAGCCATGCTCCTAACCAATCAGAGCACACCTCCATCCAATCAGAACACAGCCAAGCTCCCACCCAATCAATTCAAACCTCCACAGGCAGTTATAAGGAAGAAACGGCTGAGAACACACATTGCTCCTAGCAGCATCGAACTGAAAGCACCTGAAGATGACGAATGAGAGAACTGGTAGTGGAAATTTTGAGTAGTTTGGAGATCCAGCAAATACCACCTCTGGCTAGCCCCAGAGTGGGGTGGGAATGGGGATTTTGCAGTATCCTTCCCCTGCCATGCCCACCAAGCCACGCCCACAGAACCAGTAGTAAAAAAAATGTGGATTTCACCACTGGATTATATATAATGAAAAAGGCCTACAAACCAAAGAATTTAAACTAAAACATTATTTTTAATCCTTTGTAAAATATAAGTCAAATTTGTTTGTATAATCAAATAAATGAATTATAGTGGGTACATTATACAATTGTTTGAAGTGATGATTGAACAATTGTTTTTGTACCTAAACTTTGTAGAAGCATTCCAGCTCTTTCTGCCATATATATAAAATTCTATGACAGTAAATGGAGGATATTCTATGAGAAAATACAATGGGATATTATGGGAAAGTGCCCAAACACCTTGGCATATTCTGCAGCACTGTAGAACTTTTACAACATGAAGAGGATTGTAGCCATGAAATTAATAGATTATTTTATTTCAATATTGTAAGGATAAAACCTTTTAAGTGAAACATTCAAAAATTACATGTACTCAGAAGTTGTGGGTGGAATCATGTTGGTAAGACTTGTTTGTACTCTTAAAACTTCCTAGGAGGAAGCAAAAGTACTGAGGCTATTGGTAAATAAAACAAAACAGAACAGAACACAGAAGCACATAATTTATTATAAAGCATCAAATCAAATTTATTACAGTTAAAGTCCAGAGATCAGAACAAATAAAAACACTCAAGGAATATCTAGTTAAAATTATAGAATAAGATAATAAATAACAGATAAAATATATATTAAAACCACAATTTGGCATCCAATCTGTCAGTTACACATGGCCTAATTATACTATAATATACTTTAACTGTGAAGCCCATAGTCATTAAATACTAAAATTCAAAAGAGTAGTAATGCAAAAGAGTTTGCTACATTAGTTGTGTAAAATAGCTATGATGGGTTATTCACGTGTTTCCAACAAATTCTCAGTGCTGCTGCACAGAATCTAGCCACCTGCACTGTAATCACAGGCTGTTGGTCCTTAAGCAGCCACTGGAGACAATCAGTGTCAGAATGGTCAGGATACATATTGATTATTGGGAGGATATGTTTTTCCCCCCAAATATCTCTATAGAAAGAACATCGAAGGCGTATGTGTCTAACAATCTCCACCTCTCCTGAGTCACAGAAGCAGAGTCTGGTACACAAAACTTTCCAAACCAATTGTTGTTATTAAAATATTATAATTAGTAATATTAATTACAGCTATTCTTTTATAGCCTCCAAAAATGCCTCAGGTCACATATTAATTCAACCAACAGTTCTGAAAACAGTTGTGATTGCCCAGTCCTGTGAACACTTCAATATTCAGTGAAGTACATTCTATTTCAAAATTCCCTCAAACTAAATCAGCAAAATATTTATATAAATTTAAACCCATAAAGAATTGTTATGCTCTTCCCTTTTGTAGCAATTACATAATATATTAAAATGTATCTTTATCCGGAAAGGTTAGTTTTATTGACACAACATACCAGATTTGGGATTATTGTTAGCTGTAATTTCTTTCCTGAATCTATTCATTGTTTTATTTGCATGCATGTGCCTAATATGTAATTTCTTTTGCCTATGTTAGCTGATCTTCTGAGGATGATTATGTTGAGTAAGTGCTAGATGCTCTGTGTTGAACAAGTATATTAATTGCCTCATTTGATAGAGATAAATAAAGCAGATACAAAAATATTTTTCTTTTCAATAAATTTTTATTCAACATTTTGAACTTTTAAAATCACATTTACACTATTACAGCTTTCCGTTATCAGAATATTTTTTTGTTAGATTTCAAATCTTCCATTTTGTGGCTTATTGTTTTGTACATTTTTGTTCTTATTTTCTATATTATACATTTATATCGTATCTACAACCTTTACATATACATTTTGAATACATATATTTTCCCATTTTTTTGTATCTTCTATACATTCTCTGTGTTAATCTTACATCTCTTTTCTAGCCAGCTATACCACCTATTCCACATTTTGTAATACACTGTTTCCTCTCTATCTCTTAATTCCATCGTCAATTTATCATTTTCTGCACCTTCTAGCACCTTTTTTATGATCATTGCGTTTGAGGGGTTGGTTTCTTGCTTCCAGTTTTGGGCATACGTAATTCTGGCTGCGGTGATTATATGAAGCATGATATATTGGATTTCTTTACTAATATTCTCTTTTATTATACCCAAGAGGAATAACTCAGATTTCATATCAATTTTTTGTTCTGTCATTTCCTCCAACCATTTTTTAATTTTTCCCCAGTATTCCCTTGCTTTGGGACATGTCCAGCACATGTAGTAGTAGGTCCCTTGTTGGTGGTTACATTTCCAACAGTTCGGTGATCTACTGGGGAACATTTTGGCCAATCTCGCCGGGGGTAAATGCCATCTATAAAACATTTTATATATATTCTCCTTGTATGCAGCTGACATTGTCAATTTGTAATTTTTTTGCCATAATTTTTCCCACTAGTCTAATTTGATGTTATATCCAAAGTTTTTTGCCCACGTGATCATTGTTTCTTTCACAATTTCCTCCTCCATTTTGAATTTTAACAAACAGTTATAAATTTTGGTAATCATTTTTTCCTCAGTCCCTGTTAATATTTTATCCAATTCTTGCTGTTCATTTTGAAACCCATATTGCTCTAAATCCCTTTTATATCTTGTTTGAATCTGTATGTACAGCCACCAATCTATTGTAATTCCCTATAGTTTTAATTCCTGATTTGATTTAAGTTTGCCTTGCCCATCCAATAATACTTTGTATGTTAGATCATGGCCTTCTATCGTCAGTATTCTTATTTTTTAAATTGATCCACTCTTTAAGCCATGTTACCGCTGCCACCTGATAATAAAGTTCCCAATCTGGGAGGCCAAAGCCCCCTTGCCTTCTAGCATCCTGTAAGAGTTTTAACTTTACTCTAGGTTTTTTCCCCCAACAAATAAAATTTGAAATTATTTTATTCAATTCTGTAAAAAAGTTTTTGCCTAATTTTATCGATACTGTTTGGAATAAGTAGAGTATTTTTTGTAGGATGTTCGTTTTTATGGTTTTATGGTTAATTCTTCCAACCAGGGATAATTGTAATTTTCCCCAATTCTCCAAGTCTTTTTTAATTTGTGATATTAATTTTGAATAATTGTCTTCTTTTATGGAGGAGATTTTGCTGTTAACCAAATTCCAAGATATTTTACTTTTTTCACTATTTGTAATTCCAATATCCTCTCTAATTCCTCATTTTGGCCCACTGTAAGATTTTTAGTAGTTATATTCATTTTATTCTTATTTATTTTTAAACCTGCGACCTTGCCAAATTTCTCTATTTCCTGAATTAAAATTTTATCAGTTTCCAGAGGGTCTTCTGTTATGAAGACCATATCATCTGCGAAAGCCTGTGTTTTATACTCCTCTTTCTTTATTTTTAACCCTTTTATTTCCTGATTTTCCCTAATCTGTGTTAGCAAGACTTCTAATAAAAGAATAAATAAGAGAGGTGATTTTGGACATCCTTGTCTGACCCCTTTATTTATGGTGACTTTCTCTGTTAGTTCTCCATTTACTACGGTATTATTTTTGCTGTTTGATTCGAATATATCTCCTTAACCATTCTAATAAATTTTTCTCCGAATTTCATGTTATTTAATTGTGGAAAAAGAAACTGCCAATTTAAATTATCGAAGGCTTTTTGTGCATCTACCATTACTAAGGATGGGCTTCATAATACTCCAAAACATTCATTATAATTCTTATGTTATTTCTTATTTGTCTTTTGGGCAAAAAACCATTTTGGTCCGAATGTATTATCTTAATTAGTATTTTTTGAGTCTTTCTGCCATAATTGTTGTAAATATTTTATAGTTAACATTCAGCAGTGAGAGTGGCCTGTAATTTTTAATCAATTGATTATCTGTATCTTCTTTTGGAATTAATGTTATATGTGCCTCATTCCATGAAATTGGCATATTAACTCTTTCTAATACATCATTATATATGTAACATGATTTCCTCCAATGATTCTTGAAATTGTTTATATACTTCTGCGGGAATCCCATCTGGTCCTGGTGTTTTATTGTTTGTTTGTTTTTTAATTGCCTCCTTCATCTCTATTAGGATTATTTTATCATTTAACATTTCTCTATCTTCCTCTGATATGTTTGGTAGATTTCTTTTCTATAAGTACTGTTTAATTTCTTCTTCTGAGATATTTTCTTGACTATAATTTTTGGAAAAAGTTTTGAATAACATTTGTTTTTTCCTCTATCTTATGGTGCAAATTTCCTTGTTCATCCTGTAATTGCTGTATCAACTTTTTGTTTTTTTCCTTTTTTAATTTGTGGGCTAACCATCTTCTGGGTTTATTTGCTGTCTCAAAATAGTTCTGTTTTGTCATTTTTATTTTCCATATCATTTCTTCTTGTTGTATTAAATTGATTTTGTGCTTCATTAAGTCTCTTTCTTTCTTAATTTTGTTATTTTGTGGGTCTTTCTGCAATGCGATCTCTAATTCTACAAATTTTTCCTGTAATAACGTTTGTTGTTGTTTTTTCTCCTTATTTCTCCTTGCCCCATACACTATCATTACCCCCCACATATATGCCTTAGTAGTATCCCACAATTTTTTTAGTGATGTCTGTTCTTTTCTGTTTTCTTTGAAGAACATTTTTAATTCCTTTTCCATTGTTTGTATATATAATTTTTCTTTTACAATTCTCTGATTTAATGTTATGGTCTGCCCATGTGTTTGGTTGGATTTCTATTTCTTCTAAATCATTTACCAATTCTGGGTTCATCCATGCCATATCTACTCATGACCACAAATTATGGGGATGTGAGAAGAAGATATATTGTTTTTTTCCTGGATTCAACTGTCTCCATGCATCTCTTAAATTTAGTTCTTGCACCATTTCAAAAAAAGTATTCGGCAATTTTCATCTTTCTTTTTTATTTTATTTTTGTACTCCTGTAGTCTTTCTTATTATCTGTCACTGCATTAAAGTCCCCTATTATACAAATGCTTTCATAATCTAATTCTGCTAGTTTCTTGTGTAATTTATTATAGAACTTTTTTTGGTTTGTATTTGGTGCGCAGATTGTCACTAAGAGGATCTGTTTTTGTTTAGTTTTTATTTCTATCATCAAAATTCTACCTTCTTCATATATTTTCCTTGGATTTAACCAGTCTTTAATATATACTGCTATTCCCTTTTTCTTTTTCTGTGTTAACGCCAAATATAATTTTCCTAGTTTGGGGCATTTTAAGATGTTACTATGTTTTTCTTTAACATGTACTTCCTGCAAGCTGATTATATCCATATTTTGTCTTTTAAGCCTTGTTAGTGTTTGTTTCCTTTTCACTGGTGAGTTGATGCCATTGATGTTTAATGTTAGCATCCTTATTTCATCTTCCATCTTCTTACTTATATGTGGGTTTTGGTCCTTTCCTCGTTCTTGTCTCAATTTGTGTTCTTGTCCTGGCTCCTTCTCTCTCCTGTCATTCTGTTTCTTTTTTGTCTCTCATCTCTTGATCTGAAGTCTTTTCCTCTGATATCTGTTCTTCTTGGCTTTTGTTTTCTGCTTCCTCTCTGCTATCTTGTTCATCTTCTTCATTTATATAATGATCATAAAACTCCTTTGGTTTATCCAGAGAGTCAAGACGAATTTTCTTTTCTTGCCACGATACTAGCATCCCCTCTGGGATAAGCCATCTAAACATAATATTATATCTTAGTAGTTGTGATGACAAAAAGTGATAGCCTCTTCGTTGTTCCCTTATTCTTCTTGGTATCTGTTTCAGGGTTATAATATCTTTTCCTTTATATACCAAGGGGTTTTCTCTCGTTTTACTATATATTTCATCTTGGTTTTTTCTCTCACAAATCTTACATGAACCTCTCTCGGGAGTTTATGCCACCATGCATAATTCGTATGGATCCTGTAGATTTCATCTATCTCATTTTCGATTTCTTATATGGTTTTATGTAGGGGTTTTATGTAGGGGTTCCGCTAAAAGTTCTGCCATCAATTTTGGTAATTCTTCTTTATTTTCAACTATATTTTGAAATATTAGATAGAACATTGATTTTTCCATTTCTAAATTTATTATGGTCTCTTCTATGTTTTTATTTGCTGCCATCATTCTACTTTCTGTTATGTCTAGTTTTTTCCCCACTTGTTCCGTTTTGGCTTCCACTGTTCTTATCTTATTTTCATTCTTTGATATAGATTCCTGCATTGTGCCAATTCTGTCGTCTAATTTTTGTATCTCTCCTTTCACTTCTCCCATATCATTTTTAATGTCCTCATGGTTTCTTGCCATTACCTCCTGCATCTTCGTCATCATTTCTTGGATTGCTGCTAAAGTAGATTGCACGTTCTGCAGGTTCAGAGCGGAACCTGATTTCTCGTCTCCCAGCATGCTCTCCACTGAGCGATGTCCTGAAGGGGAGGCTATTGTCAAGATTGGTTTTTTTCTCCCTAGTTTTGTAACTGTAGTGGTCATTTTAATATTCTTCTTTTAAAAACTCCACAGTACCATATATCCACCACTTTTTTATCTTCCCCTCTTTCAGTCTCTATTTTAGCAACAGTTTCAATTCCACAAAAAATCCTTCCCTTATAAATAACAATTTATAACAATCCCCCCAATATCACTATTTTATATTTAGATCAATTAATTACTTTGAATTCCTAATACTTTAACCTAGTCAATTAATTATTAAATTACTAACTTCTAACTAAATGAATCAAAATACCTTACTAGCTTTAATATATATTTCTATTTTTTAATAAATATTAAATATTTTAATAATGTTTAATAAATGCAAGAGGGAAGAGAAAGAAAATATATAGAAAAGAAAGATTAAAAGAACAGAAAGATTGTTATATTTATAGTACGGTAAAATATATGATATATAATATATAGTATATCTAGCAATCGTTATAATACATTTCTCATTAGATGTAGTAAACTATTAATATTAAGGTTAGGATCTATTAAATATTATAATACGTAAATATAAGTTATAGAGTAAATGTAAATATGAGTATGCTAAATATATATCTCTGTGTGTGTATATCATGTTAATCCACACCAGTCCACCAGTAGCTCTTGCCAGCTAATAGTATATCAGGCTTTCACATCTTAAAATCCAAGATGTCATCCTCCTTCAAATTATCAATCACTATAGTTTTTTCTCAATCCAAACGTCTTCCAATTTATACCGTATTTCTTTTTAATCCAATTCTCAGTTTAAAAAAAAAAACACCTCAGCCAATCAATCATTTCAGCATCCAGCTCTGTTTTGTTTCACTCCCACCTCTTCCACCTTTCTTTACTTTCCAGCGTTTGACAGTTCTTAGTCTCCACTCCCACCGCTGGATTGCCACTTTTTTTCCTCCCAGGAGACTTCTTCACCGCTCCTATCTCCTGTAGCTTCCACAGTCTTGAGAGTTTTTCTTTCTGTCCCTTCTGTCCCCTTCTTACCGATCCTTAAAGCTGTTTCTCACTTTCCTCTTCCTACTTGAACAATTGGGACATCACGCCTCTGGATCCACCATTAATGGCTGATTTCTTCTGTGCTTGATTTGAGAGCCTCCTCTCAATCAGCGGCAGCTTGCACCTCACCGCTAAAACTCCGAGGATACCCCTCTATTCCATCGATCCCTCCAGGATTCGAGTGGCCTGTGAGGGCTTCCAATTCACAGAAATTCAGATAAAAGCAAGCAAAGTCCCGCTCGCACCCCTCCACTGCAGCGTGACATCACCACCAGAAGTCCCTGACTTATATTTTTTGAACCCCGAAAGAAGCGCTTGGCCTTATTTTCGGGGAGGTCTTATTATTTTGGGGCAAGTGGAGCAAGAGGGGCTCCTCCTGCCATCTTACCTGATTTCCAGCTCTGTCTCCCTAACCCTAACCAGAGGAAATGGCGGGGACCGGCTGCGCATGCATTTAAATATTTTCGGGGAGGCCTTATTTTGGGGGAAGGGCTTATTTTCAGGAAAACACGTTACTTTCCCTCTGGACTTTTCTCTTGTGTTACATATTGGGCCATAATCTGTAGGTTTGTGTATGCATGTGTGTATGTGTGATTTATGTTTGTTTCAGCTTTCTTCTACAAAAAGTACTTGTTTTTACAGTTCACTTGATTTTGAATTTCTTTTCATATTCTTCAGATGATACTTTGTGAACTTACTTTGGTATCATGAGCTGCCATAGGTTCCTGCTGTAGTTTGTCTGTATACCCTCCCTCAGTTTTCCATTTATTTATTTTTAAACGTTGCATGGAAGAGTTACTTCAGGGCACCTTCCTTTGACAGATAATTGAGATATGGGAAACCACAGACCTGCAACAGAGAGCTTATTCTAAAATAAAAGAGAGGACACGCGCGCGCACACACACACACACACACAGAAGTAAGTAAGGCTGCATAAGCCTCCAGTCCTTTGAGAAATTCATTGCTTCCATCATATTTAACAACAGCCAAAAAAAACCGCCCCCCAAAAGCTTTATAATTTGTAGTATTGGATCTAATGTTGAAAGGAAAAAAATCATGAAAACTATTTAAACAAGCTGTTTATCAAATAAAGATGGATATACATTTTAAGTACATAATTATCTGAGTTACATATAAAATCTTTTTTAAAAATAGTTTATTTTTAAATGGTTATGACATTTGTTTTCTTGCTAGAGAGCTACTTTAACCTTTTGTTATTGAAGTGTATTTTCAAAGAAACTCCACTCTTTGACTTGTCATATCCCCAGGACAGTGTTTGACAATGCCAGAAAAAATAAAATTGTGAACTTCAACTGAGGTTCTAGTTTTCCCCCTCTGCTTAAAAAGAAAAAACAAAACAGAGCAAAACTGAACAAGAAGCTGTTACTAGTTTTGGCATTTGTGCATAGCCTGACTAATGTGTCTTTTCTCATTCTGAGTCACAGTATTGTGAAAAATTGTATGAGCTATTGAGACATTAAGATATATGTTGTACGATTACTTTTTTGGAATGTATTTAAAATAAATAAATAAACAGAACAAGGCAATTTGGAATGTATTTCATGCTAATAAATCATTTCCCTTTTTATGACATCAAAATTGGTATATAATCTCAGTGGCCTATTTTATAGGAGAAAGCAAATACTGCAAATCAGTAAAGTGTTCCATTTTTTTTAGCACTTTTACAGGGCCCATGTGCACACTATTTCTTAGAAAACTTCACAACAATCTAAGTTGTACTGTTGTTGTTATTATTATTATTGTGCAGAATAGAACACGTACTTGTTTGCCAAAGATCTCAGATTCAATCTTGGCAGTTCCAAGGAGGACTGGGAAAATCTTTTATCTGAAACCTTGCAGTGATGTTACTAGCCAGTGCAATTAATATTGAATTAGACAGAAAAGAGGTATCAGTTAGATTACAATGAAGCAACTGTTTATATTTCTACCAATGTTCATGTTATAGATGTGAAACAGAGCCTGTCATGGAAAACTCACTCATGAGGAGTACTTGGCGGTGTCTGAGCTTGGTTGCTTCTTGCACATGTTTCATTACCCAAACTGGGTAAGATCAACAGCACTGGTGACGTTACCTTGTTTGGGTAATGAGACATCTGCAAGAAAACAAAGAAGCTCAGAGACCGCCAAGGACCCGTCATTTCAACCCTGAGCTAAAATATCTCCTTTACTAAAACTCACCGAGTTAAGCATTAATAGCTGGAGAGATCAACAGTCTTATTTTCTAAAGCTTGCAGCTATAGACGGTGCTTGTTTTCTTGCACCCAGATAAGACAAGACAAGAGACTCTAACTCACTTAGCTCTTATATAGAATGTTGGTCAAAGATGGTTATACACTAGCAGAAGATCTTAAATACAGAAATAATTGCTTTACAGCTGACAAGGCTAAAAGATCTGGTATTATTCAAATTAGGAAGACCCTGCAGACACATTCCTTGAAATGTAATATAGCAGCTCCGATGTAGGGCATATGTCAAGGCTATAATTATTATTCTAATCAGCTGCAGAAGAAGAGGGGGGAATAAGGAAGCAACATTACACATCTTTAAATCTGCATCCTCTGCTAAAGGCATACATGTTCTAGGCATTTAAATTGTTGACAGCATATTAGCACAGTTATAAAATGTCATACATAAGCATAAGAGACATAAGATAAAAACATATTATTATACCATATGAAATAAAACTACAGGCAAATAAGTAATAGTATGGCAGGTAGCAAATTTAATTACAGATCAATTAAAATTAAAATCCTTATTTCAATTCTCAACAAGGCTGAGAAGTGAGATTTGTCTGAGGCTAACAAGTTGGATTGTACCATAAGCTAAATTTAAACCTGAGAATTCTCTGCTTGCTAATTTAGTCCCATATGTGTGGAATGGCTAATCCCAAATCTGGAAAGGCTTCCTTAATACATGTTTCAACTTGGAAAAGCTTATATTTCTATTGCCACAAATGACATAAAGGGCTATTGCACTTCTATAGTCTTATTCAGAGGTTGGTTTCAGCAGGTACTGACCAGTTCTGGAGAACTGATAGTGGAAATTTTGAGTAGTTCGGAGAACCGGTAGCAGAAATTTTGAGTAGTTCGGAGAACCGATAGCAGAAATTTTGAGTAGTTCGGAGAACCGATAAATACCACCTCTGACTGGCCCCGCCCCCATCTTTTCTCTGCCTCCCAAGTCCCAGCTGATCATGAGGAAATGGAGATTTTACAGTATCCTTTCCCTGCCATGCCCACCAAGCCATGTTACACCCACCAAGCCAAACCCACAGAACTGGTAGTAAAAAAATTTGAAACCCACCTTTGGTCTTATTCAAAAATGAGTATGCCTTACTTGTATAAACCCTAAGCCCTACCAACTACCTACATCATTCCCATGTCACCTGACTCTTCGGGGTGTCTATCATGTAAGTTTATCATGATATGTATAAATTCTTTTTTTATGTTAACATCTGCAACACAAATGTGGCTATCCTAAGGAGGAGGATACATCTCAATGACATCAGTCGAGTTTAATGACAATGTTTCCATGATGGGTAGTCTTTTTTTTTTAATGATTAGAAGATGTTGCTGAACCACAGACATAGCTTTCCGGGTCCTCAGAACTGTTTATGATATTTTGGTGATTTTTAAAATGCAGTGAAAATGGCCTTTTATTACATTATAGGTTCTTTTTCCATTAAAAAAAATATGTATTACCATATCCTTGTAACAGATTATCTTTTGAAAAAGATAATTCCTGATAACATTTTCTGACCTCCAGAATCATTTAGAAATTTTGGATACTCCCTGTACTGCATGCATGGGTGGAGTGTTTTGACTTTGTCTTGGCTTCCTCCAAGACTGTGTGTCAAGTTGGCTGTGGTACAGTGAAGCATGACTGAAGGCCAGCTCAGTCATTAAGTAGGATGGAGCAGCTGCTTCAAAAAGTAGTTTTTCAGTAGCTTGTACAAAAAGCAAATCAACAATTGTCTTAAATATTCTGTACAGGGTACGGGAAATGATCTGTTGTGTGTTTCAAAGTAGAACAGTCTTTATCGGGATTTACTTTAATGGATTTGAATTGGGATGAGGGAAGGCACATCTGGCTTCTCTGTCTCAATCAGCAAAACATATTGGTCCAATTTCAATTCTCAATTCAAGTTGCTTCTTTGCAATACAATAATTTTGATCCCTAATATCTAAACTTAATCCTAATATTACAATATGTTTGCCCCAGAAACTGGACTATTCAAATCTGCAGTGATTTGTCACAGCCAGGTTGATGCAAGTCATCTATCTTTTGTCTCCAGTGTGTGTTCTGCTCTATATTCTAGAAATTTTTCTCATTGCTAAGTATATACTGTACATTCTTTACATTCAAACTTTAGCAGCCTGGGACACTCCATAAAAATGTGCTACAGTTTCTTGCAACTCCTTAACTAGTTTCTCTTTCAGTCTTATATCACTGGCAAAGAATATATGTGTTCCTTGCCTCTTTCCCCACATTCCCAAATTGTCATGTATAAATGTGTGTTTTCATTCCTTAGCTATGGCCAGCCCAAATTAATAATACTGAAATATTAATTGACACATTCATGCATACTTACAAAACAATATTAAAAAAAAAAACCTTTATGAACGAATACTTTCCAATTATTTTATTTATTTTTAACTATCTCACAAACAGCAGCGGTATCCCACCTGTTGGCATGATACAATTCCTTTTAGTTTACATATTTCTAGCAGCAAAATTAATTCCTTTGGAAAAGTAGTACTCCGGTTTGGCAGATAACTGAATCCCCCTAACTCTAGTACATCACTACATTGCAACAAGAGAGATTAGCAGGGTTTAAAAAGTGCTAATAAAACACTGCAATGTTGTTAATGCAATAAGCATTGGAGGAAAATCTTGTAAACAGTACCACGGTCTGCAAGGTGCTAGAAGATGAAACCAAGAGACTGGCAAATAGTGGTAAAACTAATACCCATCTAGTGGAAACAAAGAAATGCAGAATGTGCAAGTGGAGAAGTGGCTGGGAGCTTAATCCAGCTGGATCTTCTCTACAAAAGTCTTCCCCAGATGGTCTCTTCCAAGAGATGTTAGGGCTACAGCTTCCAGAATTGCCAGCTACATTTCACAATGATTCCTGCTGTATTCCTCAATATAATGACTATAAATAAGAGCAACTGGAGTACAAGAGGGTCCCTGGCTGATTAAACATTGATAGACTTTAGTCATATAGCTCTCTGCACCAGCTTCTCTGCCCTAGCAATTTAAAACATAATCTTTATGGTGATGTAAAACTGGTCCATACTGGTGACACAGCACTACTGTGAGTGGCTTTTGATTGCTGTGAAAGAAAGTCTCTGATCAACTTTATTATTATATGAGTACATTAAGTTCTATGCTGCCCACACTGATTTTCTGAATCATCAGAAAGGAAGTACAATGCAGTTGAAATGGGCTTGTGCAAGTCCTTTAATTTTCACCAAAGGGAAAGTCCTCTTTACAGCTCCAATCCCCATCCCCAATGAAATGTTCAGGTTGATGTTCATTATATTGTGGTTACCAGAGTTCCAGTTTTCTGTACTTTTGAGCAGCTAATAGACCTATCCTTCTCACATGTCAACTTAAGGCAATGCCATATGAGGATTCTGCAGTAATTTGAAAGCATTGCCAGATGGCCAAACATGAACTCAAACTGGGCTAATTTATTTCCGGATTAGCTGAAATGTATCTGCAAATGTATCTTCCTATCTCATAGCCTATGGAGCATGTGCACAGTGTCTGTCTACTACCTGTACCACTTCACCTGGGCCTCACGCAGTGGTGAAATATAAAAATTTTCCCTACCGGTTCTGTGGGTGTGGCTTGCTTTGTGGGCGTGACCTGGAGGTCAGGTGACTGGGTGGGCATGCTTTTACACTTTACACAGACAGAACACAAAAAACTTTTACACTTTGCACACACACAACAC
>JANHFT010002258.1:75753-91291 GCA_032467955.1 Pseudoxenodon macrops | reverse complement strand
ACACTTGGCCAATAAAGAATTCTATTCTATTCTATTCTATTCTATTCTATTCTATTCTATTCTATTCTATTCTATTACCAGGATGATTTTTATTCTTATTTTATAAGTAGCAAGTGTGTTGTAGGTTTGTAGTGAACACAAATAGAAATAGGCCTTTGCTGGTTTTACTACATACTGATAGTTACCTAATAAATGGATGGTTTATGCGGGATAGTTTGCTGCTCTTATAAATTAATTTTCCAAATCAGGAAATGACATTTTTATATCTATGAGTCTATAGTTGTGTCTTATCCATTATATTATTTCAAATACTTTGGCTGAAAGACTAAACTAAAACCCTGGATAGTGAACAAAATATGTACCAAATTATTGAATTGGTGTTATAACATACAGTTTTATGAATATATATCTGTACATATAGACATATGTCAACACAGGTGCTAAATAAAGGTATCTAATAGGACTGAATAGATGAAAGTGTCAAATGAAAACAATTTAATAGTTGAAATAAAATGCATTATTAAAAACAACTGACCAAAAAGAGTGAAAATCAAAGGAAAAATCAAATGAAACTGTGACAAGTGAATGTAAGTATCCATCCTGGGTTACTGGATAATACCTTAAGAATGAGTTCTTAAAAGGATAACTACAACAAGTCAATAAAGATGCATGGTTAAGGAAAAGAAGTGGTATGGCAGCATGGAAAATAATGAGAGTCCAGGTAATAACTTCAGAAGTGCTAGATAGCAAATTAAATGTATAAAAATATGTGTTCTTCACAACTGCTTTCAGTATGATCCAAACATGCATACCTCTTGTTTTCACAACAGTATAGATGAATTTAGGACACAAAAAAACCCCACACACCCACATTTAGCAGGTAGCTTCCAAAAAGCCTTTGAGCAAGTCCTATTGCCAAGAAAAACAAGGAACAGGCAATCTGATCAAAAGACGTCTAGGTTACTGAAGAGTGTAGACTTTGTATTACAGAAGAATACCAGACAAGCTGACTATGGTGGAATACTCTGGTGCAATAACATAAAGTCTTCCTTTGCTCAGTTTTCATAATCAGTGGACCACCAGCCATTTCACAGCACTTTACCTCTGTTCTTGTCTTCTCTAGTTGTTTCTAAATATTCCCCTTTTTTCTTTCAGTCGACACCACAGAAAAACGGCTGTTTTCTACCACTTGTGCACAAAAAGTGGCTTGTTTTATTCCAATTGCTAGGTTTTCAGATTTCAGATTTTAAATTGCTGGAGAACTGTAGCTCACCGGCCTATATTCTCAGCGTTGAGAATTCAGTTTGGCGGAATAAGAATATCTACCACGGTCACGGAGTCTCTACAGAGCTCTTCCCTTGAAGAGCTGATTGCTGGAAGTCCAGGCAGGCGCCCACCCGACCGGTTGGAAACACCCCCCCCCCCACGAACTAGGTGGATGCCCAGGCACACAGATCAGGCGAGCCTCAGAGGTCCTGTAACCCAAAGCATCGCTCCCGAGAAGGCGGGAAAGTCACTTCGCAGGACCGTCCTCACGACCCACTCGCGACACTTCACTTAGCCCTTCAGAGGCTGAGAGCCCTCGAGCCCCGCACCCACCTGCTGACCGACCTACCGCTGTTACCTCCCCTTCCCCCAGAAAGCTGTCTCTGGGAACTTACCTCCTCCAAGCGGAGGGAGCGCGTTGCCCCGGCCAAGTTGTGGTGTCAGCAAAGGAATGAAAGGGGGCTGCCGGTGGGATCCGTGACCGTCTCTCGCCGAGTACGACGACTCCCTCACATCAAGATTTAGCTGCGGACGGCGGGGACTCCGGTCCCCAAAAGCCTCTTCCCGCCTCTAAGCATGGCTGGCCAGCGTAACTCCGCGCCCCCCCTTAACGCCCAAGTCCAGCTCTCCAACAGGGGCGCCCGGTCAGGCATCCAGAGACGAAGAAGGTGCTGGCACGCCCCACGCGTGTGTTTACCCAGCGGAGGCTGCGGGTGGGTGCGAGCCGGCTCCATTCAAATCCACGAAAGTTTGGCCATTGGCTTCAGTGGGAGGCGCCTGGTGCACCCAGAAGCTGACGGCCTCTCAGTCACCACCATTCCTGTGGCTAGAAAGGGGAAGGGGCTCGAATGCGCAGCGCCGGCAGGCAAAGAGGTCGTTTTAAAGTGTGGGTCCTAATTAATGAGTTCCGGGAACGTGAAAACCAACACCGTCATTTTTTTTTATATTTTTTTTTAAAAACAACTACTCCTGGAGCAGATTACCTTCAAAATCCCTTTTGTCAGAAGATAAAGAAGCAAAAGTGAGGTACTTGTAGCCCTTCGATTGTTAAGAAGTCTGGAGTGGTGAACGGAGAAGTTTCAAGAAGTTTCTGAGGTCTCCGCAGATCTAGACGTCGAGCTCCTCGGCTTTAGGTCTCAGAGCAGGAACGGTCGAGAAATAAGAGAGTGCGGAGGATGAGGCTGGACCGCGCATCAACATTTGGTGTTAATTCGCAGTGACGAAAAACTAACCCCTAGCGGACGCCCAGCCATCGGACTGACGGCTTAGGATCAAGCTGACGGAATGTGAACACGGGTCAAATCCGGATAATGGAGACGTAGAAGGAGATTCCGTTTGCTTTCTCCCCCCCCCCTCCCGATCAGATTTTAAACGCCTCACGAAATAAGCCGGCAACACGTAGAAGCAGCTGGTTTTGTAAAGTACGAAGTTCGGCAGGGTGAAAACCCGGAATCGGAAATTTTTTTAACAGCCGCCAATCCAAAACCGATAGTATTTAGAAAGCTGGGGAGGGAGGGCTTACCGTGCTCCCTCTTGTCCCGCGTTGGTTCCCATTTACTTTTCTTGGCAGAACACTTTTGTTCAATGAGTCCTATTCGTTTGCTGCTGCTCTCAGTCCTGGGCTGAAAACTTCTTTTCCCCCCTTTCAGCTCTGAGATTTCCTACTGAGATACAGACCGTGCCAAGGAGAAACTTGACTACCTTATTTATATATATATATAAAAAAACAATAATGACTTAAAAGCGTCAGCGCTTTTTCTGGGAAAAAGCAGCACATTATATAATGTATTAATTGGTTGCTATTAATGTACTTTTCTTGAGCATAGCGCACAGAGGTTTGATTGTGAGCAAGGAGTGTTTTCAATGAAAGTAGAGTTATTTTAGCTGCAGACGTGTTTACATTTCTGTGGTTTAGTCTATAACTTTCTCTTTTTCTTGCTTCAGAATTCTGCTCTATGAAGCAAAGCTCTTAGCTCCCAGACATTCCAAAAGTCTGCCAAAATAACAGGGGGGGGGAAAGAAGATTTAAAAAAAACGTATGCACACACAGAGACCCCCAAGTCTGGGTCAGGGGGATCGCTATATACCCCTTTTCTCTTTATTCAGTTCAAAAACCTTCAGGGCTTCATTTCCTGTTTCTAAGGGGTGGGTGAATAGGGAATACAGCAGGTCTATTAATATTGATTTTAGATACTCTGAAAACTAGGTCTAATGCTAAGGACATCAGTTGACAGTATTGGACAATAGCATATTCTATAAAGAAAAAAACATAAATATACTTCGTGTGTGTGTGTGTGTGTGTGTGTGATGAGCTGTTTATTGTGCTGAAGAATAGACCTGAGACACCTGTAAGGCTCCTGAATTATGTATGCTTCTTAAGTACTGCCATGGTGCAAAATTTGTAGATGCTATTTTCAATGTACTATGTTACCAAAAAGTGGATGAAAATCTAATGTGCCTTATCTTATCATAGCTACTAGCTTACAGGACCTTTAATTTCTTAATGGGTTCTATAATTTAAAAAGTAAAGCTTTGCAGCCGGTAACTGCAATCCTCAGATAATTTTTCAAACCACAAATAAATCTTCCATAGAAGAGCGGCTGGTTCTTCAAAGCCTGTCCTGCTGTACTCTGTACTCTGACCATTACATTAGTTGATGGAACAATGGTATAGAGGAGAAGCCTCAGACATTTTTTTGCTGAGCCTAGGGCCTTGGGTGTGTAGTTGAGTCTTTATCAGAGTTATGTAAATTGTATAGATTGGATTCTTTAATCTTGGCTGCTTATGTTATTTACTATTTTGTTCTGATGTTTTTACCTTATTTTTATTTATTGTTGGTCACTGGCTCATGTTGGTTGTAAAATTAAATAAATATTTGTTGAATAAATAGATAAATATGGAATACATGAATCATTAAGTAAACATCAGCCCTGGTAAGGAAAGTGGGTGAGAAAGAAAGTCAAGATAATCTCATCTTGATTCTGTGAGGTATAAGAAGGGGCAAAGAGAAATTGTGATAGGTTTCTAAGATTCTGTTATTATATCCTACATCTACTTTATTGATTTAGGATGTAATAACAGAATCTTGGAGTTCCAATTATCTGTTTTCTGACCTGCCTTATGTTGAAGGACTGACATGTAGGAAGGTAGAATAAATCCTAGATACATGATCCTATTTTCTTGAAATTTATTACATTTCTTTCTCTTTTAAGTAGGTTAAGTATTCAATATAATCTGGAGAGCATTAAGGTTTTTTTTTACTTTTTCAATTATTTGATTTTACTTTGGGTTTTAATTTACACTTTCAAGCAGTTCAGATCTACCTGCATAAATCCTGAATTTTGCAACTTTTACATTCAGATATTATGTATTGTATTTCATCATTGCTTTCTCAATTTTTTCCACACCAAATTGGCATAAAGACATCACTAATGTCAGTTAGGTAGTTATTTACGCATATAAGATAAATAGATAGAGGACAGGAAGGATTACTTCACCATTAAATTTGTTGCAGTCAGAGTAGATATAAGAATGAAGGCAAAAAATTAAGGAAAACTATTAATGATATCAGATGTGCAGGCAGAAGCATCAATACAGCAGATCCAAGAGAGGTTCCACATTTCTACGGTCTCTTCAGATACCTAATCCCTCTGACTCAAAACTGCTTCTTCATTTCACACCTTTTATATCCAATGCCTTTTTAGTTGTGAACTTTTTGTGCCTTGATAAGTATTTCCTTAACCATGAGATTTTAAGGCATTAAGGGATGTTATTCATCTAACAGAATCAATGTCCAGCACATATTTTTGGTATTGGGTTAAAAGTAGGTCAATTGAATTGTCATTTACAGTGATAAAATAATGTGATAAAGAGATAAGAAAAAATTATAGAATGCATTTTCATATACCTGTATGGCTTTCAAAATACTGCAGAAAACTGGAATTCTAATGAATTCCAATGAGAGATAGATGAGAGATGATAACAGACAGACATATAGATAAATAGTGTAATTTAAAGTAAAACAGAAAAGTCAAAATCAATTTGAGGGTTTCTTTTTTATTTTTATCATGATTATGGAATATTCAAATTCAGTTGAACTACTCTATTATTATGTTAAAAACAAGAGGAACTGAATATTAACTTCATGAAGAAGAGGTCTTAAAGTATCCACAAGGATGTGCAATAATGCTATTTCTATAATTTAGGAGTTTAGAAGCTATCATCAAATAGTCAGGTTTCTATTTCCATTCTTTTTACTCACGGCTCATCCATATCTATATTAGGGGAAAATATGCCCCTTTCACCCAGTAAAAGAAGACAGTAGAATGACCAGCCTATTGTTGTCATCTCCCAAAAATAGTTTAAAGATGGAAAAAAATAAACTCTAAACAGAAATATTATTTGTTAATATTGTCCAAATATCTTATTGAAGGCACTTTTAATTTCACTCCATTTTGTTTAAATATCACATTTAAAGAGTCTTCAAATGATAACATTCTGAATGCTAGATTCTTTCTGCCCCAAACTGCAGAATATTTCTGTATCAAGATTTTACCCCTAAAAAGTTATCATTATCAAGCATTTATATAAAAAAATAAAGGGAAGGGGGGGAAAGTCTCTTCAGAAGATGTTTTATATTAATTTAAGTATTTGTTGCTGGATAACATCAGACTGTCTCTCAATGAAATACCCTATATGGGCTGCCACACTTGCTAAGTATAATCCCCTCTTTCTTTTGAAACTCTATAAAGCAATCTGTAAAGATTTAAATCCTCCAATCTGGAGATTTAATTGCTTCATTTATAGATTTTTAAGAAGGCCTTGTAAATTTCAGAATTTTGGATATTTTAAAGTGTGGTTGTACGAACTGAAAGTTGAAGCAATCCACTATCATACAGACTATTGATTCAGTTATGAAAGGCACTGCAGGATAACTTCTGCTTCTTATTCTGCAAGTTTTCAGAGCATAAATTTCTTGTCTTGATTTTATGGCTTCCATACTAGTTCAATATCAAAATAAATAGTGCTGGCATTGTAAGTATATGCTAATGAGGAAGTGAATAATTCCATTTTAGATACATAATGAAAAATGATTACCATACCAATAGACTTTAGTCTACATTACTCATAAATCCAGCATCAAGAAGGTTTTTGAATTTGACAGCAATAAGTAGAGCAGAACCAAAAAGCTTATCTACTCATTTTAATTTTTGTTATCCATTGATTATATTAATATATAGAAAAATAACATGATATTCACAAACAATGTTACCTTAGAATTAGACTTTTAAAAAGTTGGATATACTCCATTAGTGACTAGATATTGTTATTCAAATGTCAGGTGTCTGTCCAGCAGCAAGCTGCAGATATCATCCTTTGTTGGAAGACTTAATTAAACATTTCTAAAACCAAGAATATCAATATGCTACACAAAAAAATTAGCTTCCTTTATTACAATTGTTTATTCATTTACAAATTAATATTACATGATAGAATAAGAAATGAATAAAATAAGGTAACATTTCCAGACAATCCAATGGGGACATATTCACAGAGGAGGAATGTTTATATGATTGAATATTCTTATCTTTATTCTTTCTAATCAAGGGGCACAATTGGGGGGGATCCAATTTTTCCCCATATCAATCATTGGGAGGAGAGGATTCTAATTTGATTGAAAAATTCAGTTTACTCACATAAGATGCAAAATATTCTAATCAATCTCCCTCTATTGCAGACAGTTAGCAAATGTTGTCTTAGTAAAGATCAGAAACCTCAATTGTCCCAAATGTTAGTATAGACTTGTCCTCTGACTGTAAGGAAACTGAATTGTCACACTCTCAACCTGGGAATGCTTCAGCCAGGACAACACAGAAAGATGCTGAATTTTCCCTGTGAGTATGGCAATTTATATTGCCTCCTTTTCTGTGTCTTCTTTGGCATTATACAGAGGATTATGTTTGAGCATTGTGGCAGACTGAGTAACATTACACATTTGCATTATAAATTACAAGAGGACCTAAATTGAGGTATATTTTTTTTAATTAAGAAGACATTTGTTGCTATTTGTCATCTAGTTGTTTTTTTATCGAGTACATCATTTTAGAAAATCAGATACATTGAGCAGAGAAGGCATCAGGTGGTGCTCAAATACATTCCCTATATGTCCTTTAGTATGCAAGGTGAGATCATCAGGAAACATTTCCAGGAGCCATTGTCTCCAAGATGATCAGTATAATAGTTTATCTACCTCTGAAGTCTTAAATCCCTGTTAGTGTTCTAAATTTATATCTTAATCTGCAAATGGCAAAGAAGAACTATGTTGATCTCCCCACTTACACAATATAACTAGACAGGATCTGCACATAATTTTGATGTGTTGGAAGAGCTGACCATGTATGTACCGCAAATCAGCTTCCCTGCAAACAGAGAATTAGCATCGATGGTATACAACCTTGGGGTCAGCATTGTGTTTTCTGTTTTTAACTGGTTTCCTGAGAGGAAAGAGGTAGCTCTTTTCTTTTCCCAAAGTATCAGTTTTAAGGGAGATAAAGTACTAAGGGGAAAAAGAAACATGTGGTGGTGTATAGGACACTGGGAGGAACTGAGTATACATATCTGTGGAGGAATGGTTAGTATGTATGCATATGAATATACATGTACAGAAATGGAGTAAAAATTTGTGTAAATGTCATTGTTCCTGGGATCTTGGGGCAGAGGATTTTATAAGTATGCATGATTATGGTAAGGTGCATGTCATACATGTCCTCTGCATAGATCTAACAATGTTGCCTTTACCTGAGATAATTCTTACCTTTTTCTTTAGGTTTCTGGTATAATCAGGTCTAAAATATTAATAACAAACTAATATTTTAAACGTTCTGAGATAATTCTATTCAATTAGACAAGGCTTTTTAAAACATGTATTTTATAAAATATTGTCTACAATATTATAACTGTATTACTATTACATAAACATTAAAACTCCATGGAGCAAAGGAATTTAAAAAAATAGACAAAATAAATTCAAACAGTTATTATCTCATCATGCTTTAACTTGGAATTTTATTTTATCCAGAGTAAAATTAGCTGTTTTCTTTTCAAAATAACACTTTTAGATAGTAATTTTAAGGGATCAAAGGCCATAAATGATCACAATTGTACTCACTAGTCCAGTGATGGCTAACCTTTTTTGGCTCGGATGCCAAAAGGGCACGTGGGTGAGCGATAGCACGCACACGTGTGCCCACACCCATAATGCAATGCCATTCCCCCCGTGCATTCATGTACAGTCCCCCCCTGCTGCTCCCATAACTCACTGAAGCCTCCTGGTTGGCCCGTTGTGCTGTTTTTTGCTCTCCCCAGACTTCAGGAAGGCTTCCTGAAGCCTGGGGAGGGCAAAAATGGCCTCCCCCTGCCCTCCGGAAGGCTGACAATCAGCTGGCCAGCGTACCATGCGTGCTGCAGCTGACATAGGTCAACGCCTTGCATGCCCTCAGAAATGGCTCCGCCTGCCATCTGTGGCAAGCGTGCCATAGGTTCGCCATCACAACACTAGTCCCTCTACAATTTTGAGATTGACAAACTGTCAAGAGCTCCATTCATTTTTTTACTTAATACAGTATATCCTTTAAAAAAGCACTCTGCTTTTTCTAAAAACTATTATGTTGTCTTAAATTTTGGAAGCCAGTTAAGGATACAAGTGTAAGGTGCGGAAGGATATACCTGCATACATCTGAATAAGTAACTACAATGTAGAGCGGAAGTTGTCGAATAGCTAGTATAGTGCCATCCTGTAGGTGGGAGAGGATCCAGGAGAGGCAGCATGGGGGCATCAGAACCAAGGGAATGAAAAAAGTATTTTTACAACATCTATTGTATAATGCAAAAATCTATGCATAAAAATATAAGCAATAAACATTTAAATGACATAAATGATCCAGAGAATACAATGAAAATACATTCCTGAAAGCAGAGTGTTATTTTATTTTGTGGTCCAAAGTTAGAATTAAAGTTGGAAAGTTTGTTTTGGTGACTTGGTGTGGACTGGACACACTCCACAAAGCAGCCAAACCAGAAAGTACTATGGATGTGATCTGGTAGGCAAGAGAGTGGCCGGAAAAACATTTGGGAACCACTGATGTAGAGGATACTCATACTAAGTATTGGAAAATATACCACTCCTCATACCTTTGCAAGAGTTCTGTCATATATGAAAAAGAGACTAGGTTCCCCACCACCACCTTCTGCCTTTAATATAGTTCAGTTCTTTTGCTGATACATGTTTTTTTTTACCAAATTAAACCTCCATGTGTTGATTGTGATCATTTTGTTTCTGTTACGCACAGATAATCTTATGTTGCATTTCCACAGTTAATCATTCTTCTCCCACATTTTGCAATCCTAACCTAAGAGCAAAAATAGGAAATTATTGTGCCCCATTGGCCTCCATGAATTTCGTTTAGATCGCAAGTTGAATCAGCCATTCCAGTATAGAATAGAAAAGCTTGGCTGTTGTTATTTCATTGTTTGGTATATTTCGCTTTCATATTTTTAGCTATGTATCTGTTTGGTTTAAAAACTAAAGAATGTATTTTTCCTATAATTATATCCGTATTGAAGAGTGGAAAGTAACATTTTTTTCCTTTTTGTAAATTTTTTTGGAGGGAGGGTTGTCACTTTTTAAACTTTCCCTGTTTTCCCCCTTCCCCACTTTTCCCTTTTTATTGTAATTTTGTATATTAAATTTTTATTTTTGAAACTTAACAAAAATTCTTTTAAAACAAAGAATAGCAGTGCTGCTTGGGGAGCATGATACATACATACATACATGATTCCCAAAAAATGCTGCACATCTACGATAAATGTTTCATTCCCCCTTTTCATTAATTTTTTTTTACAATATCTTAAATATAATGATACAGAGATGAGGGTGGAATAATATTCAAGAAATGTAACCAAAAATGCAAAATAGGAGGGCATTAAAAAAAAAAGGAAGAAACCCATCTTTAAAATGCCCACAGAGAGGGGAAAAGAAGACTTGAATGACCTTTCAGAAGAGTGTTTCCTTGTTTTTACCAACTGAATCTTCATCAAACAAGGGACAATACGAAGAGCAGTAAGTTTTCAAGTAAGGGTCTTGGACAAATTATATTACAGGATGTGGTTCCCATTCTATTTTCTTTAGCAATGAGGATTACCCTAGAAGAAAAATGTGGCAGATTAGATTATCAAAATCTTCAGACAACATCTATTTTGGAAACATGAGGAAAAGAGCAAAGGAATTAACCTCAGAATAAATGTTAATTAAACTACAGTTCAAGAGAAAAGAAACAACAAATAATGGAAAACAGATGGTAATGCCAGCATACCCAAGAACCCTAATTTCAAGTAAAGAATGAAAAAAATGTTAAAAGAATAGGGTTACCTTAAGAGTAGAGAAATTAAAAATATCAGAGTTTTAATGGTTTTTTTTAATGAGTTTTAATATCTATGTACATTAGTTGCCATAATATATGATTTAAAATATACTCATACTGACAAAAGAATAAAGAAAAAGAAAGTATGGTGGGGAAAGAGCGAAGAAGTGGGCAGGCACTGTTAGAGTGTGTTCTAGGAAGTGGTTTAATGTCTTTGTATGGGAATTATCTATTGTAAATAAAAATACATTCATTTTAGACAACAAACGATCCCTTTCATGTACCAAAACTCCCCTTCCCCCCTGTTCAGCAGTAGTGAAGATCTGATCTATTCCAATGATTAAACATGATGTCATAACAGGTAAAGGTCCCAGCTCTTGTACTGATGCGTAGAAGACAAGGCTTAATTCAGGGAGACATCTAAACTACCAGGAACATGGTTAAAAACAAAGATTTTTGTATACATTGAGTTCTTTCAAAGGCAAAATTTCATGTTTTGAACTTATTAATACAATACAACTTAATGTACCTTTTTCTAATTTTTTTCTGATTAAGAAACTGGCAGCTTTTCTCCCCCAATATCTCCAATAAGCATCTTTCTTAACCAGCCATTTGTTCCTCATAAACTAGCTGAACACTCTCCTGACAATTCCTTGTAACACATGGCCTGTGCTGGGCAAATCTTATTGAATGCTAAAGTATTGGCTTTTATTTTCAGGCCTTTTGATTCATTATAAGCTATGTAATAGCTAGTGCTTGCTTACTTGACACTTTCAAGCTTATTTAGAAAATGAGCCAATTTCCTTTTAGAAAATAAATTCTTTTGGGATTAGGCAAAAGTTTCCATTTGCTTTCGGGGTAGTTTCTCTCGTTCCTAGTCATGTGATAAAAAAGAGTGGGATGGGGAAAGAAGGCAATACAAGGCCAACTAAACTCTACAAGCAAAGTTAGATGTTCCTGCTCCCTCTGGGACATGCTCTCATCCATCCCCATTCTTACCCAGAAAGAAGCTAAGAAGTTGGCCTGGCTGCAGAAGCTTCCTTCCTACCTGGCTGTATTGGCTTCTGCTGCTTATACTGAAATAGAAGATTGAGTGAAGCTTCCTTTTAAATACAGAGTTGATAATGATAGATGAGACAGGGGGGAGGGAGGCAGAGAGAGGGAGAGGGGGAGAGAGAGAGAGCGCAATATTTTAAAGATAAAGTTCTACTCAACCGTCTGGAAAAGCATCGGGAATATTTGGGGAGGGGGGCAACTATAATTTACTGCCTCTTGGAATCCACTCTAGATAGAAAGCCCTTATCTTCAAGATTCTAGAGCAACAATTTTCAAATATGCATTGGAAATAACCTAGATGGTGCATACAAGAAGTGATTGCACTCTTCAGCTTTTAAAACTTACTTTCAAGGATAACAAAATGCCTGAGAAGGATATATATATCCTTCCAGGAAAAGTAGATTCTTACTTTCTATCATATGATGTAGAATGCAGGTGTATTTGACAGAAAGATTGGTAAACCATAAAAAAAGGATGAGAACTACTATTTTAGAGAACAATGGGAAAATTCTGATTGAAAACTGTCAGATAAAGGTATTAAACACTAAGGAAACATTTCATACAAACATCCAACAGCCAAAAAGAATGAAAAGTGGTGGAAATATGCTTGTATTTCAAAGCCTATCAAAGTACTAAGAATACAAGAGCCTACAGAAACATTAGTAGCTGCACCTAGAATTGCAAGCATAAAGCTTACTGCTAGAGAAGCAACCAAAATGGCAAAGGAATTTGAACTCCTGGCACTGATACACAAGACAGACTTTTCTTGCTGTCTGTTGCAACGTCCAGATGTTGGATTCCTGAATTGAAATCCAAAGAAAGATTTCCAAAAACATGACTATCAACTTCTCTGACTGTTTAGGATGGTGCTTAAGTGGAAAGGTTCTGAGAGAAAAAATACAGTTATTCATAAAGTACCATTTTGATTCCTCCTCCCATTATTGGGAGGGGGACAGGGGGGAAATATCTAAGGGAGAAGGAACATTTTCCCTCCCTGCGCCTTTCTAGAGAAGCTTTAAGACACTAAATTGCCACTGTATAAAATGAAATCCAAAAGATTTAGGGCCTTGGGAAATGATCCAGTGCAACCATGCATAAAATAGGAATTGTGTTGCAGAATTGTTTTATTTTGTATTTTTTTAATGGATTAAATGTAGATATCGACTAATTTTCAGCTTAAACTATCATGTACCTTGAAATTGCATTAAATGTTTACAACTGCTACATGTCCCATCCTGAAAGAGATAACAAGAAAATGTTAAAAAGTTGAATTATTCTGATTTCCAAACAAAACCATAATAATAAACTGTAATAGCTCATGTGTATTTCTTTGGAAGGCATTGGCAGCTTGCGGTTCAAGTTGTAGAAAACCTGTGAGCTAAATATGTAAAAAAGTTGACATTTTAAATTATTCCCACTTTATCTTCTCTCTAAAGGTCTGAGGAACTATTTTAAAATCCTTCAGCAAATCCCTTACAATAAGCTTAGTGTTTAAGTCTGTAATATCTACCCCAGAAAGTATAATAAAGTTGAAGATTTCTCCATGGAGATTTCGTTCTGGTTTAAATCAACTGTACTTTAGTCTTGATTATAAATATTCTCTGGACAAGATGCACCTGGATTTGGAACAGCATCTATTATTTCATTTTATTTCAGTCCCCAAACCAGATTTTAAAGAACATTCTGCATTTCAATAAATAATATAAATAATGCTGCAGTTTGTCTTTCTGTCTCACTGGAATTGCTTTCAAACTCTCCCCACCCTCCTTTTTCATCTCCGCTGAGCCACACCTCTCTAAAAATACTCATTTTTTAATGAAAGCCATATTTTTAAAATCATTGTTTGTGCGTGCATGACCTGCTGAGAAGCTCGCAGAGTCTTTAAAGTCAGTTTCAGATGACACGTGTCTTAAAAGGTCTGGGATCCAGCTCTTGCTGGCCTCTGGGAGATCAGTCCCAATTCTTTATGAGAAAGGGACAAAAACTTCTGGTTTTGGCATTCTGTATTGGAGCCTGCTTTAAGCTCAGAAGGCGGGGGTGAGGGGAGCAGCAACGTAGAGTCTAGACAGAAGAGATTGAGTTGAAATCTGGAAGCTATTCAGTGAGGCTACAGCACATGGCAGCTTGACTGCAGAAAGGGATCACATTACTTTGCCTAATTACACATGAAAAATGTACACATCACCCCTTTTAATGCTTAGAAAAATAGACGTTCAGATGGCAATTGTATACTACAGCTACCCAGGCTGTTTGCACATAACTGGAACATTTCAGAAATTGGCATTTCAAAAATCCTGTACTTTCTTTTCTACTCTCTCTTTCAATGTGCAATGCATTGTGCTCTGTATTATGTTCATATTTTTAAAATTCTAAATATAGCAGGGGATTATACTGAAAGTGGGTATTAGAAAGGAAAACAAAATGAATCAAAGAAAATCTTAAATGTTTTTCCCAGTTTACATAAATAACAAAAATCAGACAAGGCAGGTAAAAATATGGATGATACATCAACGCAATAAATTAACAATATCAAAATACATTTCCTAATTTGAGTTTATCATGTGCCAAGTGAAAAGATCAGAGCCTAAATTTAGTGATTGCAATCAGAATGTTGCTCCTTTATTCAAAATGTACAGTATGTCTGTTGTAGCTGTTCTTGGAATTAGGAAGCACCACCAAATTTATTCAATATTTTCATTCAGGCTACTCCCTGAACAAAATTATCTTATTTACAGTTTTTCTTATAGTGGAAACTATAAAGGTTGAAGACTAATAAACATCCTTTAAGAAGAGTGGGAAACAATTAAAATAGGACAGAAAACACAACAAGATGTTTTGTGTACATGTGTGTGCCTATCTTGTCCTATGTCAGATTGAATTTTGCTTCTTGCTTATTTGGTTCCTTGATTTGTGTTAATGCATTTGCTGACATTAAAACTCAATTGATTATTCATTATGTTCCTTCAACTCAGTGTCAACCATACAAATGTAACTTGTCTACAATAATCTGTCCCTATCCTGAACCTGTTCCTTCAGGTATTCCAGTAATGTGCCCAGTGCCACTATAATTAAATTCATCCACATCTTTTCCAAAGCCTTCATTAATAATTGTAATTCAATTTAAATTATTTATATCTTACCTTTATTATTTTTATTAATAATTCAAACTATCAAACATACCTAATGTTCCTTCCTTCTCTATTTTGCATGCAACCACACCCTGTGAGGTAAGTTGTGTTGAGAGAAACTCACCCACCTGGCTTTCATGTCTAAGGTGGGACAACAACGTATAGTCTCTTGGTTTCTAACCTGATACTTTAACCAACTGGCTATTTTGTGTCCATACTAACTGCTAGTTAATTATTTAGCATGCATCAGTAATACGTTTCTTGTTGTTTGGCCCTTCTTATCCCAAGACTGAACATCTAGCATCTGCAGATGGGATTCCAACCAGGGATGGCTTCTAAAAAAGTTTACTACCAGCTCTGTGGGCGTGGCTAGGGGCCATGTGACTGAGTGGGCATGGGCAACTTGACATCACTCACGCACACAGCCACTCAATCATATGTCCCCCCCCCACTTAGCCACGGCCACAGAATCGCTGAAAATGTACATTGTGCTGGCTACCAGACTACCAAAGAAGCCTCGCCTTCTACCTCAGCGCCAGCAGGAGCGGGCTGCAACAGCGGGGAAGGCCCGTCAGAGGCAAGATGGGTCGATTCTCCTTTGGTGGTTGTAGCCGCCGCCCAGGCAAGCCGCTCCCAGCCTCAGGCCCATGCCCCCCCCCAACTAGCCAA